>OW121815.1:37895161-37948111 GCA_933228935.1 Pemphredon lugubris | reverse complement strand
GTAGAGTCGATAGTCGAGTCGAGTCGAGTCGAGTCGATAGTCGAGTCGATAGTCGAGTCGATAGTCGAGTCGATAGTCGAGTCGATAGTCGAGTCGATAGTCGAGTCGATAGTCGAGTCGATAGTCGAGTCGATAGTCGAGTCGATAGTCGAGTCGATAGTCGAGTCGATAGTCGAGTCGATAGTCGAGTCGATAGTCGAGTCGATAGTCGAGTCGATAGTCGAGTCGATAGTCGAGTCGAGTCGAGTCGATAGTCGAGTCGACAGTCGAGTCGAGGATAGTCGATAGTCGATAGTCGAGTCGAGTCGAGTCGAGTCGATAGTCGAGTCGAGTCGAGTCGACAGTCGAGTCGAGGATAGTCGATAGTCGATAGTCGAGTCGAGTCGAGTCGATAGTCGAGTCGATAGTCGAGTCGAGTCGAGTCTAGTCGATAGTCGAGTCGAGTCGATAGTCGAGTCGATAGTCGAGTCGAGTCGAGTCGAGTCGATAGTCGAGTCGATAGTCGAGTCGATAGTCGAGTCGATAGTCGAGTCGATAGTCGAGTCGATAGTCGAGTCGATAGTCGAGTCGATAGTCGAGTCGATAGTCGAGTCGATAGTCGAGTCGATAGTCGAGTCGATAGTCGAGTCGATAGTCGAGTCGATAGTCGAGTCGATAGTCGAGTCGATAGTCGAGTCGATAGTCGAGTCGATAGTCGAGTCGATAGTCGAGTCGATAGTCGAGTCGATAGTCGAGTCGATAGTCGAGTCGATAGTCGAGTCGATAGTCGAGTCGATAGTCGAGTCGATAGTCGAGTCGATAGTCGAGTCGATAGTCGAGTCGAGTCGAGTCGATAGTCGAGTCGAATCGAGTCCAGTCGAGTCGAGTCGAGTCGATAGTCGAGTCGAGTCGAGTCGATAGTCGAGTCGATAGTCGAGTCGATAGTCGAGTCGATAGTCGAGTCGGTAGTCGAGTCGATAGTCGAGTCGGTAGTCGAGTCGATAGTCGAGTCGATAGTCGAGTCGATAGTCGAGTCGATAGTCGAGTCGATAGTCGAGTCGATAGTCGAGTCGATAGTCGAGTCGATAGTCGAGTCGATAGTCGAGTCGATAGTCGAGTCGATAGTCGAGTCGATAGTCGAGTCGATAGTCGAGTCGATAGTCGAGTCGATAGTCGAGTCGATAGTCGAGTCGATAGTCGAGTCGATAGTCGAGTCGATAGTCGAGTCGATAGTCGAGTCGATAGTCGAGTCGATAGTCGAGTCGATAGTCGAGTCGATAGTCGAGTCGATAGTCGAGTCGATAGTCGAGTCGATAGTCGAGTCGATAGTCGAGTCGATAGTCGAGTCGATAGTCGAGTCGATAGTCGAGTCGATAGTCGAGTCGATAGTCGAGTCGATAGTCGAGTCGATAGTCGAGTCGATAGTCGAGTCGATAGTCGAGTCGATAGTCGAGTCGATAGTCGAGTCGATAGTCGAGTCGATAGTCGAGTCGATAGTCGAGTCGATAGTCGAGTCGATAGTCGAGTCGATAGTCGAGTCGATAGTCGAGTCGATAGTCGAGTCGATAGTCGAGTCGATAGTCGAGTCGATAGTCGAGTCGATAGTCGAGTCGATAGTCGAGTCGATAGTCGAGTCGATAGTCGAGTCGATAGTCGAGTCGATAGTCGAGTCGATAGTCGAGTCGATAGTCGAGTCGATAGTCGAGTCGATAGTCGAGTCGATAGTCGAGTCGATAGTCGAGTCGATAGTCGAGTCGATAGTCGAGTCGATAGTCGAGTCGATAGTCGAGTCGATAGTCGAGTCGATAGTCGAGTCGATAGTCGAGTCGATAGTCGAGTCGATAGTCGAGTCGATAGTCGAGTCGATAGTCGAGTCGATAGTCGAGTCGATAGTCGAGTCGATAGTCGAGTCGATAGTCGAGTCGATAGTCGAGTCGATAGTCGAGTCGATAGTCGAGTCGATAGTCGAGTCGATAGTCGAGTCGATAGTCGAGTCGATAGTCGAGTCGATAGTCGAGTCGATAGTCGAGTCGATAGTCGAGTCGATAGTCGAGTCGATAGTCGAGTCGATAGTCGAGTCGATAGTCGAGTCGATAGTCGAGTCGATAGTCGAGTCGATAGTCGAGTCGATAGTCGAGTCGATAGTCGAGTCGATAGTCGAGTCGATAGTCGAGTCGATAGTCGAGTCGATAGTCGAGTCGATAGTCGAGTCGATAGTCGAGTCGATGGTCGAGTCGATAGTCGAGTCGATGGTCGAGTCGATAGTCGAGTCGATAGTCGAGTCGATAGTCGAGTCGATAGTCGAGTCGATAGTCGAGTCGATAGTCGAGTCGATAGTCGAGTCGATAGTCGAGTCGATAGTCGAGTCGATAGTCGAGTCGATAGTCGAGTCGATAGTCGAGTCGATAGTCGAGTCGATAGTCGAGTCGATAGTCGAGTCGATAGTCGAGTCGATAGTCGAGTCGATAGTCGAGTCGAGTCGAGTCGAGTCGATAGTCGAGTCGATAGTCGAGTCGATAGTCGAGTCGATAGTCGAGTCGATAGTCGAGTCGATAGTCGAGTCGATAGTCGAGTCGATAGTCGAGTCGATAGTCGAGTCGATAGTCGAGTCGATAGTCGAGTCGATAGTCGAGTCGATAGTCGAGTCGATAGTCGAGTCGATAGTCGAGTCGATAGTCGAGTCGATAGTCGAGTCGATAGTCGAGTCGATAGTCGAGTCGATAGTCGAGTCGATAGTCGAGTCGATAGTCGAGTCGATAGTCGAGTCGATAGTCGAGTCGATAGTCGAGTCGATAGTCGAGTCGAGTCGAGTCGATAGTCGAGTCGAGTCGAGTCGAGTCGAGTCGAGTCGAGTCGATAGTCGAGTCGAGTCGATAGTCGAGTCGAGTCGATAGTCGAGTCGAGTCGATAGTCGAGTCGAGTCGATAGTCGAGTCGAGTCGATAGTCGAGTCGATAGTCGAGTCGATAGTCGAGTCGATAGTCGAGTCGATAGTCGAGTCGATAGTCGAGTCGATAGTCGAGTCGATAGTCGAGTCGATAGTCGAGTCGATAGTCGAGTCGATAGTCGAGTCGATAGTCGAGTCGATAGTCGAGTCGATAGTCGAGTCGATAGTCGAGTCGATAGTCGAGTCGATAGTCGAGTCGATAGTCGAGTCGATAGTCGAGTCGATAGTCGAGTCGATAGTCGAGTCGATAGTCGAGTCGATAGTCGAGTCGATAGTCGAGTCGATAGTCGAGTCGATAGTCGAGTCGATAGTCGAGTCGATAGTCGAGTCGATAGTCGAGTCGATAGTCGAGTCGATAGTCGAGTCGATAGTCGAGTCGATAGTCGAGTCGATAGTCGAGTCGATAGTCGAGTCGATAGTCGAGTCGATAGTCGAGTCGATAGTCGAGTCGATAGTCGAGTCGATAGTCGAGTCGATAGTCGAGTCGATAGTCGAGTCGATAGTCGAGTCGATAGTCGAGTCGATAGTCGAGTCGATAGTCGAGTCGATAGTCGAGTCGATAGTCGAGTCGATAGTCGAGTCGAGTCGAGTCGATAGTCGAGTCGAGTCGAGTCGAGTCGAGTCGATAGTCGAGTCGAGTCGATAGTCGAGTCGAGTCGATAGTCGAGTCGAGTCGATAGTCGAGTCGAGTCGATAGTCGAGTCGATAGTCCAGTCGAGTCGAGTCGAGTCGATAGTCGAGTCGAGTCGAGTCGATAGTCGAGTCGAGTCGAGTCGAGTCGAGTCGAGTCGATAGTCGAGTCGAGTCGAGTCGAGTCGAGTCGAGTCGAGTCGATAGTCGAGTCGAGTCGAGTCGATAGTCGAGTCGAGTCGAGTCGATAGTCGAGTCGAGTCGAGTCGAGTCGATAGTCGAGTCGAGTCGAGTCGATAGTCGAGTCGAGTCGAGTCGAGTCGAGTCGATAGTCGAGTCGATAGTCGAGTCGATAGTCGAGTCGATAGTCGAGTCGATAGTCGAGTCGATAGTCGAGTCGATAGTCGAGTCGATAGTCGAGTCGATAGTCGAGTCGATAGTCGAGTCGATAGTCGAGTCGATAGTCGAGTCGATAGTCGAGTCGATAGTCGAGTCGATAGTCGAGTCGATAGTCGAGTCGATAGTCGAGTCGATAGTCGAGTCGATAGTCGAGTCGATAGTCGAGTCGATAGTCGAGTCGATAGTCGAGTCGATAGTCGAGTCGATAGTCGAGTCGATAGTCGAGTCGATAGTCGAGTCGATAGTCGAGTCGATAGTCGAGTCGATAGTCGAGTCGATAGTCGAGTCGATAGTCGAGTCGATAGTCGAGTCGATAGTCGAGTCGATAGTCGAGTCGATAGTCGAGTCGATAGTCGAGTCGATAGTCGAGTCGATAGTCGAGTCGATAGTCGAGTCGATAGTCGAGTCGATAGTCGAGTCGATAGTCGAGTCGATAGTCGAGTCGATAGTCGAGTCGATAGTCGAGTCGATAGTCGAGTCGATAGTCGAGTCGATAGTCGAGTCGATAGTCGAGTCGATAGTCGAGTCGATAGTCGAGTCGATAGTCGAGTCGATAGTCGAGTCGATAGTCGAGTCGATAGTCGAGTCGATAGTCGAGTCGATAGTCGAGTCGATAGTCGAGTCGATAGTCGAGTCGATAGTCGAGTCGATAGTCGAGTCGATAGTCGAGTCGATAGTCGAGTCGATAGTCGAGTCGATAGTCGAGTCGATAGTCGAGTCGATAGTCGAGTCGATAGTCGAGTCGATAGTCGAGTCGATAGTCGAGTCGATAGTCGAGTCGATAGTCGAGTCGATAGTCGAGTCGATAGTCGAGTCGAGTCGAGTCGAGTCGAGTCGATAGTCGAGTCGAGTCGATAGTCGAGTCGAGTCGATAGTCGAGTCGAGTCGATAGTCGAGTCGATAGTCGAGTCGAGTCGAGTCGAGTCGATAGTCGAGTCGAGTCGAGTCGATAGTCGAGTCGAGTCGAGTCGAGTCGAGTCGAGTCGATAGTCGAGTCGAGTCGAGTCGAGTCGAGTCGAGTCGAGTCGATAGTCGAGTCGAGTCGAGTCGATAGTCGAGTCGAGTCGAGTCGATAGTCGAGTCGAGTCGAGTCGAGTCGATAGTCGAGTCGAGTCGAGTCGATAGTCGAGTCGATAGTCGAGTCGATAGTCGAGTCGATAGTCGAGTCGATAGTCGAGTCGATAGTCGAGTCGATAGTCGAGTCGATAGTCGAGTCGATAGTCGAGTCGATAGTCGAGTCGATAGTCGAGTCGATAGTCGAGTCGATAGTCGAGTCGATAGTCGAGTCGATAGTCGAGTCGATAGTCGAGTCGATAGTCGAGTCGATAGTCGAGTCGATAGTCGAGTCGATAGTCGAGTCGATAGTCGAGTCGATAGTCGAGTCGATAGTCGAGTCGATAGTCGAGTCGATAGTCGAGTCGATAGTCGAGTCGATAGTCGAGTCGATAGTCGAGTCGATAGTCGAGTCGATAGTCGAGTCGATAGTCGAGTCGATAGTCGAGTCGATAGTCGAGTCGATAGTCGAGTCGATAGTCGAGTCGATAGTCGAGTCGATAGTCGAGTCGATAGTCGAGTCGATAGTCGAGTCGATAGTCGAGTCGATAGTCGAGTCGATAGTCGAGTCGATAGTCGAGTCGATAGTCGAGTCGATAGTCGAGTCGATAGTCGAGTCGATAGTCGAGTCGATAGTCGAGTCGATAGTCGAGTCGATAGTCGAGTCGATAGTCGAGTCGATAGTCGAGTCGATAGTCGAGTCGATAGTCGAGTCGATAGTCGAGTCGATAGTCGAGTCGATAGTCGAGTCGATAGTCGAGTCGATAGTCGAGTCGATAGTCGAGTCGATAGTCGAGTCGATAGTCGAGTCGATAGTCGAGTCGATAGTCGAGTCGATAGTCGAGTCGATAGTCGAGTCGATAGTCGAGTCGATAGTCGAGTCGATAGTCGAGTCGATAGTCGAGTCGATAGTCGAGTCGATAGTCGAGTCGATAGTCGAGTCGATAGTCGAGTCGATAGTCGAGTCGATAGTCGAGTCGATAGTCGAGTCGATAGTCGAGTCGATAGTCGAGTCGATAGTCGAGTCGATAGTCGAGTCGATAGTCGAGTCGATAGTCGAGTCGATAGTCGAGTCGATAGTCGAGTCGATAGTCGAGTCGATAGTCGAGTCGATAGTCGAGTCGATAGTCGAGTCGATAGTCGAGTCGATAGTCGAGTCGATAGTCGAGTCGATAGTCGAGTCGATAGTCGAGTCGATAGTCGAGTCGATAGTCGAGTCGATAGTCGAGTCGATAGTCGAGTCGATAGTCGAGTCGATAGTCGAGTCGATAGTCGAGTCGATAGTCGAGTCGATAGTCGAGTCGATAGTCGAGTCGATAGTCGAGTCGATAGTCGAGTCGATAGTCGAGTCGATAGTCGAGTCGATAGTCGAGTCGATAGTCGAGTCGATAGTCGAGTCGATAGTCGAGTCGATAGTCGAGTCGATAGTCGAGTCGATAGTCGAGTCGATAGTCGAGTCGATAGTCGAGTCGATAGTCGAGTCGATAGTCGAGTCGATAGTCGAGTCGATAGTCGAGTCGATAGTCGAGTCGATAGTCGAGTCGATAGTCGAGTCGATAGTCGAGTCGATAGTCGAGTCGATAGTCGAGTCGATAGTCGAGTCGATAGTCGAGTCGATAGTCGAGTCGATAGTCGAGTCGATAGTCGAGTCGATAGTCGAGTCGATAGTCGAGTCGATAGTCGAGTCGATAGTCGAGTCGATAGTCGAGTCGATAGTCGAGTCGATAGTCGAGTCGATAGTCGAGTCGATAGTCGAGTCGATAGTCGAGTCGATAGTCGAGTCGATAGTCGAGTCGATAGTCGAGTCGATAGTCGAGTCGATAGTCGAGTCGATAGTCGAGTCGATAGTCGAGTCGATAGTCGAGTCGATAGTCGAGTCGATAGTCGAGTCGATAGTCGAGTCGATAGTCGAGTCGATAGTCGAGTCGATAGTCGAGTCGATAGTCGAGTCGATAGTCGAGTCGATAGTCGAGTCGATAGTCGAGTCGATAGTCGAGTCGATAGTCGAGTCGATAGTCGAGTCGATAGTCGAGTCGATAGTCGAGTCGATAGTCGAGTCGATAGTCGAGTCGATAGTCGAGTCGATAGTCGAGTCGATAGTCGAGTCGATAGTCGAGTCGATAGTCGAGTCGATAGTCGAGTCGATAGTCGAGTCGATAGTCGAGTCGATAGTCGAGTCGATAGTCGAGTCGAGTCGAGTCGAGTCGAGTCGATAGTCGAGTCGAGTCGAGTCGATAGTCGAGTCGAGTCGATAGTCGAGTCGAGTCGAGTCGAGTCGATAGTCGAGTCGAGTCGAGTCGATAGTCGAGTCGAGTCGAGTCGATAGTCGAGTCGAGTCGAGTCGATAGTCGAGTCGAGTCGAGTCGATAGTCGAGTCGAGTCGAGTCGATAGTCGAGTCGAGTCGAGTCGATAGTCGAGTCGAGTCGATAGTCGAGTCGAGTCGAGTCGAATCGATAGTCGAGTCGAGTCGAGTCGATAGTCGAGTCGAGTCGAGTCGAGTCGAGTCGATAGTCGAGTCGACAGTCGAGTCGAGGATAGTCGATAGTCGATAGTCGAGTCGAGTCGAGTCGAGTCGATAGTCGAGTCGAGTCGAGTCGACAGTCGAGTCGAGGATAGTCGATAGTCGATAGTCGAGTCGAGTCGAGTCGATAGTCGAGTCGAGTCGAGTCGAGTCTAGTCGATAGTCGAGTCGATAGTCGAGTCGAGTCGATAGTCGAGTCGATAGTCGAGTCGAGTCGATAGTCGAGTCGATAGTCGAGTCGATAGTCGAGTCGATAGTCGAGTCGATAGTCGAGTCGATAGTCGAGTCGATAGTCGAGTCGATAGTCGAGTCGATAGTCGAGTCGATAGTCGAGTCGATAGTCGAGTCGATAGTCGAGTCGATAGTCGAGTCGATAGTCGAGTCGATAGTCGAGTCGATAGTCGAGTCGATAGTCGAGTCGATAGTCGAGTCGATAGTCGAGTCGATAGTCGAGTCGATAGTCGAGTCGATAGTCGAGTCGATAGTCGAGTCGATAGTCGAGTCGATAGTCGAGTCGATAGTCGAGTCGATAGTCGAGTCGATAGTCGAGTCGATAGTCGAGTCGATAGTCGAGTCGATAGTCGAGTCGATAGTCGAGTCGATAGTCGAGTCGATAGTCGAGTCGATAGTCGAGTCGATAGTCGAGTCGATAGTCGAGTCGATAGTCGAGTCGATAGTCGAGTCGATAGTCGAGTCGATAGTCGAGTCGATAGTCGAGTCGATAGTCGAGTCGAATGTCGAGTCGATAGTCGAGTCGATAGTCGAGTCGATAGTCGAGTCGATAGTCGAGTCGATAGTCGAGTCGATAGTCGAGTCGAGTCGAGTCGATAGTCGAGTCGAATAGAGTCGAGTCGAGTCGAGTCGAGTCGATAGTCGAGTCGAGTCGAGTCGATAGTCGAGTCGATAGTCGAGTCGAGTCGAGTCGATAGTCGAGTCGATAGTCGAGTCGATAGTCCAGTCGAGTCGAGTCGATAGTCGAGTCGAGTCGATAGTCGAGTCGAGTCGAGTCGAGTCGAGTCGATAGTCGAGTCGAGTCGAGTCGAGTTGAGTCGATAGTCGAGTCGAGTCGAGTCGAGTCGATAGTCGAGTCGAGTCGAGTCGATAGTCGAGTCGAGTCGAGTCGACAGTCGAGTCGAGGATAGTCGATAGTCGAGTCGAGTCGAGTCGAGTCGATAGTCGAGTCGATAGTCGAGTCGAGTCGAGTCGAGTCGATAGTCGAGTCGATAGTCGAGTCGAGTCGAGTCGAGTCGAGTCGATAGTCGAGTCGATAGTCGAGTCGAGTCGAGTCGAGTCGAGTCGATAGTCGAGTCGAGTCGATAGTCGAGTCGAGTCGAGTCGAGTCGATAGTCGAGTCGAGTCGAGTCGATAGTCGAGTCGACAGTCGAGTCGAGGATAGTCGATAGTCGATAGTCGAGTCGAGTCGAGTCGAGTCGATAGTCGAGTCGAGTCGAGTCGACAGTCGAGTCGAGGGTAGTCGATAGTCGATAGTCGAGTCGAGTCGAGTCGATAGTCGAGTCGAGTCGAGTCTAGTCGATAGTCGAGTCGATAGTCGAGTCGAGTCGATAGTCGAGTCGAGTCGAGTCGAGTCGATAGTCGAGTCGATAGTCGAGTCGATAGTCGAGTCGATAGTCGAGTCGATAGTCGAGTCGATAGTCGAGTCGATAGTCGAGTCGATAGTCGAGTCGATAGTCGAGTCGATAGTCGAGTCGATAGTCGAGTCGATAGTCGAGTCGATAGTCGAGTCGATAGTCGAGTCGATAGTCGAGTCGATAGTCGAGTCGATAGTCGAGTCGATAGTCGAGTCGATAGTCGAGTCGATAGTCGAGTCGATAGTCGAGTCGATAGTCGAGTCGATAGTCGAGTCGATAGTCGAGTCGATAGTCGAGTCGATAGTCGAGTCGATAGTCGAGTCGATAGTCGAGTCGATAGTCGAGTCGATAGTCGAGTCGATAGTCGAGTCGATAGTCGAGTCGATAGTCGAGTCGATAGTCGAGTCGATAGTCGAGTCGATAGTCGAGTCGAGTCGAGTCGATAGTCGAGTCGAGTCGAGTCGATAGTCGAGTCGAGTCGAGTCGAGTCGATAGTCGAGTCGAGTCGAGTCGATAGTCGAGTCGAGTCGAGTCGATAGTCGAGTCGAGTCGAGTCGATAGTCGAGTCGAGTCGAGTCGATAGTCGAGTAGAGTCGAGTCGATAGTCGAGTCGAGTCGATAGTCGAGTCGAGTCGAGTCGAATCGATAGTCGAGTCGAGTCGAGTCGATAGTCGAGTCGAGTCGAGTCGAGTCGAGTCGAGTCGATAGTCGAGTCGACAGTCGAGTCGAGGATAGTCGATAGTCGATAGTCGAGTCGAGTCGAGTCGAGTCGATAGTCGAGTCGAGTCGAGTCGACAGTCGAGTCGAGGATAGTCGATAGTCGATAGTCGAGTCGAGTCGAGTCGATAGTCGAGTCGAGTCGAGTCGAGTCTAGTCGATAGTCGAGTCGATAGTCGAGTCGAGTCGATAGTCGAGTCGATAGTCGAGTCGAGTCGAGTCGAGTCGATAGTCGAGTCGATTGTCGAGTCGATAGTCGAGTCGTTTGTCGAGTCGAGTCGAGTCGAGTCGATAGTCGAGTCGATAGTCGAGTCGATAGTCGAGTCGATAGTCGAGTCGATAGTCGAGTCGATAGTCGAGTCGATAGTCGAGTCGAGTCGAGTCGATAGTCGAGTCGAGTCGAGTCGAGTCGATAGTCGAGTCGAGTCGAGTCGATAGTCGAGTCGAGTCGAGTCGATAGTCGAGTCGAGTCGAGTCGATAGTCGAGTCGAGTCGAGTCGATAGTCGAGTCGAGTCGAGTCGATAGTCGAGTCGAGTCGATAGTCGAGTCGAGTCGAGTCGAATCGATAGTCGAGTCGAGTCGAGTCGATAGTCGAGTCGAGTCGAGTCGAGTCGAGTCGAGTCGATAGTCGAGTCGACAGTCGAGTCGAGGATAGTCGATAGTCGATAGTCGAGTCGAGTCGAGTCGAGTCGATAGTCGAGTCGAGTCGAGTCGACAGTCGAGTCGAGGATAGTCGATAGTCGATAGTCGAGTCGAGTCGAGTCGATAGTCGAGTCGAGTCTAGTCGATAGTCGAGTCGATAGTCGAGTCGAGTCGATAGTCGAGTCGATAGTCGAGTCGAGTCGAGTCGATAGTCGAGTCGATAGTCGAGTCGATAGTCGAGTCGATAGTCGAGTCGAGTCGAGTCGAGTCGATAGTCGAGTCGATAGTCGAGTCGATAGTCGAGTCGATAGTCGAGTCGATAGTCGAGTCGATAGTCGAGTCGATAGTCGAGTCGATAGTCGAGTCGATAGTCGAGTCGATAGTCGAGTCGATAGTCGAGTCGATAGTCGAGTCGATAGTCGAGTCGATAGTCGAGTCGATAGTCGAGTCGATAGTCGAGTCGATAGTCGAGTCGATAGTCGAGTCGATAGTCGAGTCGATAGTCGAGTCGATAGTCGAGTCGATAGTCGAGTCGATAGTCGAGTCGATAGTCGAGTCGATAGTCGAGTCGATAGTCGAGTCGATAGTCGAGTCGATAGTCGAGTCGATAGTCGAGTCGATAGTCGAGTCGATAGTCGAGTCGATAGTCGAGTCGATAGTCGAGTCGATAGTCGAGTCGATAGTCGAGTCGATAGTCGAGTCGAGTCGAGTCGATAGTCGAGTCGAATCGAGTCGAGTCGAGTCGAGTCGAGTCGATAGTCGAGTCGAGTCGAGTCGATAGTCGAGTCGATAGTCGAGTCGAGTCGAGTCGATAGTCGAGTCGATAGTCGAGTCGATAGTCCAGTCGAGTCGAGTCGATAGTCGAGTCGAGTCGATAGTCGAGTCGAGTCGAGTCGAGTCGATAGTCGAGTCGAGTCGAGTCGAGTCGAGTCGATAGTCGAGTCTAGTCGAGTCGAGTCGATAGTCGAGTCGAGTCGAGTCGATAGTCGAGTCGAGTCGAGTCGACAGTCGAGTCGAGGATAGTCGATAGTCGAGTCGAGTCGAGTCGAGTCGATAGTCGAGTCGATAGTCGAGTCGAGTCGAGTCGAGTCGAGTCGAGTCGAGTCGATAGTCGAGTCGATAGTCGAGTCGAGTCGAGTCGAGTCGAGTCGAGTCGATAGTCGAGTCGAGTCGATAGTCGAGTCGAGTCGAGTCGAGTCGATAGTCGAGTCGAGTCGAGTCGATAGTCGAGTCGAGTCGAGTCGAGTCGATAGTCGAGTCGATAGTCGAGTCGATAGTCGAGTCGATAGTCGAGTCGATAGTCGAGTCGATAGTCGAGTCGATAGTCGAGTCGATAGTCGAGTCGATAGTCGAGTCGATAGTCGAGTCGATAGTCGAGTCGATAGTCGAGTCGATAGTCGAGTCGATAGTCGAGTCGATAGTCGAGTCGATAGTCGAGTCGATAGTCGAGTCGATAGTCGAGTCGATAGTCGAGTCGATAGTCGAGTCGATAGTCGAGTCGATAGTCGAGTCGATAGTCGAGTCGATAGTCGAGTCGATAGTCGAGTCGATAGTCGAGTCGATAGTCGAGTCGATAGTCGAGTCGATAGTCGAGTCGATAGTCGAGTCGATAGTCGAGTCGATAGTCGAGTCGATAGTCGAGTCGATAGTCGAGTCGATAGTCGAGTCGAGTCGAGTCGATAGTCGAGTCGAATCGAGTCGAGTCGAGTCGAGTCGAGTCGATAGTCGAGTCGAGTCTAGTCGATAGTCGAGTCGATAGTCGAGTCGAGTCGATAGTCGAGTCGATAGTCGAGTCGAGTCGAGTCGATAGTCGAGTCGATAGTCGAGTCGATAGTCGAGTCGATAGTCGAGTCGAGTCGAGTCGAGTCGATAGTCGAGTCGATAGTCGAGTCGATAGTCGAGTCGATAGTCGAGTCGATAGTCGAGTCGATAGTCGAGTCGATAGTCGAGTCGATAGTCGAGTCGATAGTCGAGTCGATAGTCGAGTCGATAGTCGAGTCGATAGTCGAGTCGATAGTCGAGTCGATAGTCGAGTCGATAGTCGAGTCGATAGTCGAGTCGATAGTCGAGTCGATAGTCGAGTCGATAGTCGAGTCGATAGTCGAGTCGATAGTCGAGTCGATAGTCGAGTCGATAGTCGAGTCGATAGTCGAGTCGATAGTCGAGTCGATAGTCGAGTCGATAGTCGAGTCGATAGTCGAGTCGATAGTCGAGTCGATAGTCGAGTCGATAGTCGAGTCGATAGTCGAGTCGATAGTCGAGTCGATAGTCGAGTCGATAGTCGAGTCGATAGTCGAGTTGAGTCGAGTCGATAGTCGAGTCGAATCGAGTCGAGTCGAGTCGAGTCGAGTCGATAGTCGAGTCGAGTCGAGTCGATAGTCGAGTCGATAGTCGAGTCGAGTCGAGTCGATAGTCGAGTCGATAGTCGAGTCGATAGTCCAGTCGAGTCGAGTCGATAGTCGAGTCGAGTCGATAGTCGAGTCGAGTCGAGTCGAGTCGATAGTCGAGTCGAGTCGAGTCGAGTCGAGTCGATAGTCGAGTCTAGTCGAGTCGAGTCGATAGTCGAGTCGAGTCGAGTCGATAGTCGAGTCGAGTCGAGTCGACAGTCGAGTCGAGGATAGTCGATAGTCGAGTCGAGTCGAGTCGAGTCGATAGTCGAGTCGATAGTCGAGTCGAGTCGAGTCGAGTCGATAGTCGAGTCGATAGTCGAGTCGAGTCGAGTCGAGTCGAGTCGAGTCGATAGTCGAGTCGAGTCGATAGTCGAGTCGAGTCGAGTCGAGTCGATAGTCGAGTCGAGTCGAGTCGATAGTCGAGTCGACAGTCGAGTCGAGGATAGTCGATAGTCGATAGTCGAGTCGAGTCGAGTCGAGTCGATAGTCGAGTCGAGTCGAGTCGACAGTCGAGTCGAGGGTAGTCGATAGTCGATAGTCGAGTCGAGTCGAGTCGATAGTCGAGTCGAGTCGAGTCTAGTCGATAGTCGAGTCGATAGTCGAGTCGAGTCGATAGTCGAGTCGAGTCGAGTCGAGTCGATAGTCGAGTCGATAGTCGAGTCGATAGTCGAGTCGATAGTCGAGTCGATAGTCGAGTCGATAGTCGAGTCGATAGTCGAGTCGATAGTCGAGTCGATAGTCGAGTCGATAGTCGAGTCGATAGTCGAGTCGATAGTCGAGTCGATAGTCGAGTCGATAGTCGAGTCGATAGTCGAGTCGATAGTCGAGTCGATAGTCGAGTCGATAGTCGAGTCGATAGTCGAGTCGATAGTCGAGTCGATAGTCGAGTCGATAGTCGAGTCGATAGTCGAGTCGATAGTCGAGTCGATAGTCGAGTCGATAGTCGAGTCGATAGTCGAGTCGATAGTCGAGTCGATAGTCGAGTCGATAGTCGAGTCGATAGTCGAGTCGATAGTCGAGTCGATAGTCGAGTCGATAGTCGAGTCGATAGTCGAGTCGATAGTCGAGTCGATAGTCGAGTCGATAGTCGAGTCGATAGTCGAGTCGATAGTCGAGTCGATAGTCGAGTCGATAGTCGAGTCGATAGTCGAGTCGATAGTCGAGTCGATAGTCGAGTCGATAGTCGAGTCGAGTCGAGTCGATAGTCGAGTCGAATCGAGTCGAGTCGAGTCGAGTCGAGTCGAGTCGATAGTCGAGTCGAGTCGAGTCGATAGTCGAGTCGATAGTCGAGTCGAGTCGAGTCGATAGTCGAGTCGATAGTCGAGTCGATAGTCCAGTCGAGTCGAGTCGATAGTCGAGTCGAGTCGATAGTCGAGTCGAGTTGATAGTCGAGTCGAGTCGAGTCGAGTCGAGTCGATAGTCGAGTCGAGTCGAGTCGAGTCGAGTCGATAGTCGAGTCGAGTCGAGTCGAGTCGATAGTCGAGTCGAGTCGAGTCGATAGTCGAGTCGAGTCGAGTCGAGTCGAGTCGATAGTCGAGTCGATAGTCGAGTCGAGTCGAGTCGAGTCGATAGTCGAGTCGATAGTCGAGTCGAGTCGAGTCGAGTCGAGTCGATAGTCGAGTCGAGTCGATAGTCGAGTCGAGTCGAGTCGAGTCGATAGTCGAGTCGAGTCGAGTCGATAGTCGAGTCGACAGTCGAGTCGAGGATAGTCGATAGTCGATAGTCGAGTCGAGTCGAGGGTAGTCGATAGTCGATAGTCGAGTCGAGTCGAGTCGATAGTCGAGTCGAGTCGAGTCTAGTCGATAGTCGAGTCGATAGTCGAGTCGAGTCGATAGTCGAGTCGAGTCGAGTCGAGTCGATAGTCGAGTCGATAGTCGAGTCGATAGTCGAGTCGATAGTCGAGTCGATAGTCGAGTCGATAGTCGAGTCGATAGTCGAGTCGATAGTCGAGTCGATAGTCGAGTCGATAGTCGAGTCGATAGTCGAGTCGATAGTCGAGTCGATAGTCGAGTCGATAGTCGAGTCGATAGTCGAGTCGATAGTCGAGTCGATAGTCGAGTCGATAGTCGAGTCGATAGTCGAGTCGATAGTCGAGTCGATAGTCGAGTCGATAGTCGAGTCGATAGTCGAGTCGATAGTCGAGTCGATAGTCGAGTCGATAGTCGAGTCGATAGTCGAGTCGATAGTCGAGTCGATAGTCGAGTCGATAGTCGAGTCGATAGTCGAGTCGATAGTCGAGTCGATAGTCGAGTCGATAGTCGAGTCGATAGTCGAGTCGATAGTCGAGTCGATAGTCGAGTCGATAGTCGAGTCGATAGTCGAGTCGATAGTCGAGTCGATAGTCGAGTCGATAGTCGAGTCGATAGTCGAGTCGATAGTCGAGTCGATAGTCGAGTCGATAGTCGAGTCGATAGTCGAGTCGATAGTCGAGTCGATAGTCGAGTCGATAGTCGAGTCGATAGTCGAGTCGATAGTCGAGTCGATAGTCGAGTCGATAGTCGAGTCGATAGTCGAGTCGATAGTCGAGTCGATAGTCGAGTCGATAGTCGAGTCGATAGTCGAGTCGATAGTCGAGTCGATAGTCGAGTCGATAGTCGAGTCGATAGTCGAGTCGATAGTCGAGTCGATAGTCGAGTCGATAGTCGAGTCGATAGTCGAGTCGATAGTCGAGTCGATAGTCGAGTCGATAGTCGAGTCGATAGTCGAGTCGATAGTCGAGTCGATAGTCGAGTCGATAGTCGAGTCGATAGTCGAGTCGATAGTCGAGTCGATAGTCGAGTCGATAGTCGAGTCGATAGTCGAGTCGATAGTCGAGTCGATAGTCGAGTCGATAGTCGAGTCGATAGTCGAGTCGATAGTCGAGTCGATAGTCGAGTCGATAGTCGAGTCGATAGTCGAGTCGATAGTCGAGTCGATAGTCGAGTCGATAGTCGAGTCGATAGTCGAGTCGATAGTCGAGTCGATAGTCGAGTCGATAGTCGAGTCGATAGTCGAGTCGATAGTCGAGTCGATAGTCGAGTCGATAGTCGAGTCGATAGTCGAGTCGATAGTCGAGTCGATAGTCGAGTCGATAGTCGAGTCGATAGTCGAGTCGATAGTCGAGTCGATAGTCGAGTCGATAGTCGAGTCGATAGTCGAGTCGATAGTCGAGTCGATAGTCGAGTCGATAGTCGAGTCGATAGTCGAGTCGATAGTCGAGTCGATAGTCGAGTCGATAGTCGAGTCGATAGTCGAGTCGATAGTCGAGTCGATAGTCGAGTCGATAGTCGAGTCGATAGTCGAGTCGATAGTCGAGTCGATAGTCGAGTCGATAGTCGAGTCGATAGTCGAGTCGAGTCGATAGTCGAGTCGATAGTCGAGTCGATAGTCGAGTCGATAGTCGAGTCGATAGTCGAGTCGATAGTCGAGTCGATAGTCGAGTCGATAGTCGAGTCGATAGTCGAGTCGATAGTCGAGTCGATAGTCGAGTCGATAGTCGAGTCGATAGTCGAGTCGATAGTCGAGTCGATAGTCGAGTCGATAGTCGAGTCGATAGTCGAGTCGATAGTCGAGTCGATAGTCGAGTCGATAGTCGAGTCGATAGTCGAGTCGATAGTCGAGTCGATAGTCGAGTCGATAGTCGAGTCGATAGTCGATAGTCGAGTCGATAGTCGAGTCGATAGTCGAGTCGATAGTCGATAGTCGAGTCGATAGTCGAGTCGATAGTCGAGTCGATAGTCGAGTCGATAGTCGAGTCGATAGTCGAGTCGATAGTCGAGTCGATAGTCGAGTCGATAGTCGAGTCGATAGTCGATAGTCGATAGTCGAGTCGATAGTCGAGTCGATAGTCGAGTCGATAGTCGAGTCGATAGTCGAGTCGATAGTCGAGTCGATAGTCGAGTCGATAGTCGAGTCGATAGTCGAGTCGATAGTCGAGTCGATAGTCGAGTCGATAGTCGAGTCGATAGTCGAGTCGATAGTCGAGTCGATAGTCGAGTCGATAGTCGAGTCGATAGTCGAGTCGATAGTCGAGTCGATAGTCGAGTCGATAGTCGAGTCGATAGTCGAGTCGATAGTCGAGTCGATAGTCGAGTCGATAGTCGAGTCGATAGTCGAGTCGATAGTCGAGTCGATAGTCGAGTCGATAGTCGAGTCGATAGTCGAGTCGATAGTCGAGTCGATAGTCGAGTCGAGTCGAGTCGAATCGATAGTCGAGTCGAGTCGAGTCGATAGTCGAGTCGAGTCGAGTCGAGTCGATAGTCGAGTCGAGTCGAGTCGATAGTCGAGTCGACAGTCGAGTCGAGGATAGTCGATAGTCGATAGTCGAGTCGAGTCGAGTCGAGTCGATAGTCGAGTCGAGTCGAGTCGACAGTCGAGTCGAGGATAGTCGATAGTCGATAGTCGAGTCGAGTCGAGTCGATAGTCGAGTCGAGTCGAGTCTAGTCGATAGTCGAGTCGATAGTCGAGTCGAGTCGATAGTCGAGTCGATAGTCGAGTCGAGTCGAGTCGAGTCGATAGTCGAGTCGATAGTCGAGTCGATAGTCGAGTCGATAGTCGAGTCGATAGTCGAGTCGATAGTCGAGTCGATAGTCGAGTCGATAGTCGAGTCGATAGTCGAGTCGATAGTCGAGTCGATAGTCGAGTCGATAGTCGAGTCGATAGTCGAGTCGATAGTCGAGTCGATAGTCGAGTCGATAGTCGAGTCGATAGTCGAGTCGATAGTCGAGTCGATAGTCGAGTCGATAGTCGAGTCGATAGTCGAGTCGATAGTCGAGTCGATAGTCGAGTCGATAGTCGAGTCGATAGTCGAGTCGATAGTCGAGTCGATAGTCGAGTCGATAGTCGAGTCGATAGTCGAGTCGATAGTCGAGTCGATAGTCGAGTCGATAGTCGAGTCGATAGTCGAGTCGATAGTCGAGTCGATAGTCGAGTCGATAGTCGAGTCGATAGTCGAGTCGATAGTCGAGTCGATAGTCGAGTCGATAGTCGAGTCGATAGTCGAGTCGATAGTCGAGTCGATAGTCGAGTCGATAGTCGAGTCGATAGTCGAGTCGATAGTCGAGTCGATAGTCGAGTCGATAGTCGAGTCGATAGTCGAGTCGAGTCGAGTCGAGTCGAGTCGATAGTCGAGTCGAGTCGAGTCGATAGTCGAGTCGAGTCGAGTCGATAGTCGAGTCGAGTCGAGTCGAGTCGATAGTCGAGTCGAGTCGAGTCGATAGTCGAGTCGAGTCGAGTCGATAGTCGAGTCGAGTCGAGTCGATAGTCGAGTCGAGTCGAGTCGATAGTCGAGTCGAGTCGAGTCGATAGTCGAGTCGAGTCGAGTCGATAGTCGAGTCGAGTCGAGTCGATAGTCGAGTCGAGTCGATAGTCGAGTCGAGTCGAGTCGAATCGATAGTCGAGTCGAGTCGAGTCGATAGTCGAGTCGAGTCGAGTCGAGTCGAGTCGATAGTCGAGTCGACAGTCGAGTCGAGGATAGTCGATAGTCGATAGTCGAGTCGAGTCGAGTCGAGTCGATAGTCGAGTCGAGTCGAGTCGACAGTCGAGTCGAGGATAGTCGATAGTCGATAGTCGAGTCGAGTCGAGTCGATAGTCGAGTCGAGTCGAGTCGAGTCTAGTCGATAGTCGAGTCGATAGTCGAGTCGAGTCGATAGTCGAGTCGATAGTCGAGTCGATAGTCGAGTCGATAGTCGAGTCGATAGTCGAGTCGATAGTCGAGTCGATAGTCGAGTCGATAGTCGAGTCGATAGTCGAGTCGATAGTCGAGTCGATAGTCGAGTCGATAGTCGAGTCGATAGTCGAGTCGATAGTCGAGTCGATAGTCGAGTCGATAGTCGAGTCGATAGTCGAGTCGATAGTCGAGTCGATAGTCGAGTCGATAGTCGAGTCGATAGTCGAGTCGATAGTCGAGTCGATAGTCGAGTCGATAGTCGAGTCGATAGTCGAGTCGATAGTCGAGTCGATAGTCGAGTCGATAGTCGAGTCGATAGTCGAGTCGATAGTCGAGTCGATAGTCGAGTCGATAGTCGAGTCGATAGTCGAGTCGATAGTCGAGTCGATAGTCGAGTCGATAGTCGAGTCGATAGTCGAGTCGATAGTCGAGTCGAATGTCGAGTCGATAGTCGAGTCGATAGTCGAGTCGATAGTCGAGTCGATAGTCGAGTCGATAGTCGAGTCGATAGTCGAGTCGAGTCGAGTCGATAGTCGAGTCGAATCGAGTCGAGTCGAGTCGAGTCGAGTCGATAGTCGAGTCGAGTCGAGTCGATAGTCGAGTCGATAGTCGAGTCGAGTCGAGTCGATAGTCGAGTCGATAGTCGAGTCGATAGTCCAGTCGAGTCGAGTCGATAGTCGAGTCGAGTCGATAGTCGAGTCGAGTCGAGTCGAGTCGAGTCGATAGTCGAGTCGAGTCGAGTCGAGTTGAGTCGATAGTCGAGTCGAGTCGAGTCGAGTCGATAGTCGAGTCGAGTCGAGTCGATAGTCGAGTCGAGTCGAGTCGACAGTCGAGTCGAGGAGAGTCGATAGTCGAGTCGAGTCGAGTCGAGTCGATAGTCGAGTCGATAGTCGAGTCGAGTCGAGTCGAGTCGATAGTCGAGTCGATAGTCGAGTCGAGTCGAGTCGAGTCGAGTCGATAGTCGAGTCGATAGTCGAGTCGAGTCGAGTCGAGTCGAGTCGATAGTCGAGTCGAGTCGATAGTCGAGTCGAGTCGAGTCGAGTCGATAGTCGAGTCGAGTCGAGTCGATAGTCGAGTCGACAGTCGAGTCGAGGATAGTCGATAGTCGATAGTCGAGTCGAGTCGAGTCGAGTCGATAGTCGAGTCGAGTCGAGTCGACAGTCGAGTCGAGGGTAGTCGATAGTCGATAGTCGAGTCGAGTCGAGTCGATAGTCGAGTCGAGTCGAGTCTAGTCGATAGTCGAGTCGATAGTCGAGTCGAGTCGATAGTCGAGTCGAGTCGAGTCGAGTCGATAGTCGAGTCGATAGTCGAGTCGATAGTCGAGTCGATAGTCGAGTCGATAGTCGAGTCGATAGTCGAGTCGATAGTCGAGTCGATAGTCGAGTCGATAGTCGAGTCGATAGTCGAGTCGATAGTCGAGTCGATAGTCGAGTCGATAGTCGAGTCGATAGTCGAGTCGATAGTCGAGTCGATAGTCGAGTCGATAGTCGAGTCGATAGTCGAGTCGATAGTCGAGTCGATAGTCGAGTCGATAGTCGAGTCGATAGTCGAGTCGATAGTCGAGTCGATAGTCGAGTCGATAGTCGAGTCGATAGTCGAGTCGATAGTCGAGTCGATAGTCGAGTCGATAGTCGAGTCGATAGTCGAGTCGATAGTCGAGTCGATAGTCGAGTCGATAGTCGAGTCGATAGTCGAGTCGATAGTCGAGTCGATAGTCGAGTCGATAGTCGAGTCGATAGTCGAGTCGATAGTCGAGTCGATAGTCGAGTCGAGTCGAGTCGATAGTCGAGTCGAGTCGAGTCGATAGTCGAGTCGAGTCGAGTCGAGTCGATAGTCGAGTCGAGTCGAGTCGATAGTCGAGTCGAGTCGAGTCGATAGTCGAGTCGAGTCGAGTCGATAGTCGAGTCGAGTCGAGTCGATAGTCGAGTCGAGTCGAGTCGATAGTCGAGTCGAGTCGAGTCGATAGTCGAGTCGAGTCGATAGTCGAGTCGAGTCGAGTCGAATCGATAGTCGAGTCGAGTCGAGTCGATAGTCGAGTCGAGTCGAGTCGAGTCGAGTCGATAGTCGAGTCGACAGTCGAGTCGAGGATAGTCGATAGTCGATAGTCGAGTCGAGTCGAGTCGAGTCGATAGTCGAGTCGAGTCGAGTCGACAGTCGAGTCGAGGATAGTCGATAGTCGATAGTCGAGTCGAGTCGAGTCGATAGTCGAGTCGAGTCGAGTCGAGTCTAGTCGATAGTCGAGTCGATAGTCGAGTCGAGTCGATAGTCGAGTCGATAGTCGAGTCGAGTCGAGTCGAGTCGATAGTCGAGTCGATAGTCGAGTCGATAGTCGAGTCGATAGTCGAGTCGAGTCGAGTCGAGTCGATAGTCGAGTCGATAGTCGAGTCGATAGTCGAGTCGATAGTCGAGTCGATAGTCGAGTCGATAGTCGAGTCGATAGTCGAGTCGATAGTCGAGTCGATAGTCGAGTCGATAGTCGAGTCGATAGTCGAGTCGATAGTCGAGTCGAGTCGAGTCGAGTCGAGTCGATAGTCGAGTCGAGTCGAGTCGATAGTCGAGTCGAGTCGAGTCGATAGTCGAGTCGAGTCGAGTCGAGTCGATAGTCGAGTCGAGTCGAGTCGATAGTCGAGTCGAGTCGAGTCGATAGTCGAGTCGAGTCGAGTCGATAGTCGAGTCGAGTCGAGTCGATAGTCGAGTCGAGTCGAGTCGATAGTCGAGTCGAGTCGAGTCGATAGTCGAGTCGAGTCGATAGTCGAGTCGAGTCGAGTCGAATCGATAGTCGAGTCGAGTCGAGTCGAGTCGAGTCGAGTCGATAGTCGAGTCGACAGTCGAGTCGAGGATAGTCGATAGTCGATAGTCGAGTCGAGTCGAGTCGAGTCGATAGTCGAGTCGAGTCGAGTCGACAGTCGAGTCGAGGATAGTCGATAGTCGATAGTCGAGTCGAGTCGAGTCGATAGTCGAGTCGAGTCTAGTCGATAGTCGAGTCGATAGTCGAGTCGAGTCGATAGTCGAGTCGATAGTCGAGTCGAGTCGAGTCGAGTCGATAGTCGAGTCGATAGTCGAGTCGATAGTCGAGTCGATAGTCGAGTCGAGTCGAGTCGAGTCGATAGTCGAGTCGATAGTCGAGTCGATAGTCGAGTCGATAGTCGAGTCGATAGTCGAGTCGATAGTCGAGTCGATAGTCGAGTCGATAGTCGAGTCGATAGTCGAGTCGATAGTCGAGTCGATAGTCGAGTCGATAGTCGAGTCGATAGTCGAGTCGATAGTCGAGTCGATAGTCGAGTCGATAGTCGAGTCGATAGTCGAGTCGATAGTCGAGTCGATAGTCGAGTCGATAGTCGAGTCGATAGTCGAGTCGATAGTCGAGTCGATAGTCGAGTCGATAGTCGAGTCGATAGTCGAGTCGATAGTCGAGTCGATAGTCGAGTCGATAGTCGAGTCGATAGTCGAGTCGATAGTCGAGTCGATAGTCGAGTCGATAGTCGAGTCGATAGTCGAGTCGATAGTCGAGTCGATAGTCGAGTCGATAGTCGAGTCGATAGTCGAGTCGATAGTCGAGTCGATAGTCGAGTCGATAGTCGAGTCGATAGTCGAGTCGATAGTCGAGTCGATAGTCGAGTCGATAGTCGAGTCGATAGTCGAGTCGATAGTCGAGTCGATAGTCGAGTCGATAGTCGAGTCGATAGTCGAGTCGATAGTCGAGTCGATAGTCGAGTCGATAGTCGAGTCGATAGTCGAGTCGATAGTCGAGTCGATAGTCGAGTCGATAGTCGAGTCGATAGTCGAGTCGATAGTCGAGTCGAGTCGAGTCGATAGTCGAGTCGAATCGAGTCGAGTCGAGTCGAGTCGAGTCGATAGTCGAGTCGAGTCGAGTCGATAGTCGAGTCGATAGTCGAGTCGAGTCGAGTCGATAGTCGAGTCGATAGTCGAGTCGATAGTCCAGTCGAGTCGAGTCGATAGTCGAGTCGAGTCGATAGTCGAGTCGAGTCGAGTCGAGTCGAGTCGATAGTCGAGTCGAGTCGAGTCGAGTCGAGTCGATAGTCGAGTCTAGTCGAGTCGAGTCGATAGTCGAGTCGAGTCGAGTCGATAGTCGAGTCGAGTCGAGTCGACAGTCGAGTCGAGGATAGTCGAGTCGATAGTCGAGTCGAGTCGAGTCGACAGTCGAGTCGAGGGTAGTCGATAGTCGATAGTCGAGTCGAGTCGAGTCGATAGTCGAGTCGAGTCGAGTCTAGTCGATAGTCGAGTCGATAGTCGAGTCGAGTCGATAGTCGAGTCGAGTCGAGTCGATAGTCGAGTCGATAGTCGAGTCGATAGTCGAGTCGATAGTCGAGTCGATAGTCGAGTCGATAGTCGAGTCGATAGTCGAGTCGATAGTCGAGTCGATAGTCGAGTCGATAGTCGAGTCGATAGTCGAGTCGATAGTCGAGTCGATAGTCGAGTCGATAGTCGAGTCGATAGTCGAGTCGATAGTCGAGTCGATAGTCGAGTCGATAGTCGAGTCGATAGTCGAGTCGATAGTCGAGTCGATAGTCGAGTCGATAGTCGAGTCGATAGTCGAGTCGATAGTCGAGTCGATAGTCGAGTCGATAGTCGAGTCGATAGTCGAGTCGATAGTCGAGTCGATAGTCTAGTCGATAGTCGAGTCGATAGTCGAGTCGATAGTCGAGTCGATAGTCGAGTCGATAGTCGAGTCGATAGTCGAGTCGATAGTCGAGTCGATAGTCGAGTCGATAGTCGAGTCGAGTCGAGTCGATAGTCGAGTCGAGTCGAGTCGATAGTCGAGTCGAGTCGAGTCGAGTCGATAGTCGAGTCGAGTCGAGTCGATAGTCGAGTCGAGTCGAGTCGATAGTCGAGTCGAGTCGAGTCGATAGTCGAGTCGAGTCGAGTCGATAGTCGAGTCGAGTCGAGTCGATAGTCGAGTCGAGTCGATAGTCGAGTCGAGTCGAGTCGAATCGATAGTCGAGTCGAGTCGAGTCGATAGTCGAGTCGAGTCGAGTCGAGTCGAGTCGAGTCGATAGTCGAGTCGACAGTCGAGTCGAGGATAGTCGATAGTCGATAGTCGAGTCGAGTCGAGTCGAGTCGATAGTCGAGTCGAGTCGAGTCGACAGTCGAGTCGAGGATAGTCGATAGTCGATAGTCGAGTCGAGTCGAGTCGATAGTCGAGTCGAGTCGAGTCGAGTCTAGTCGATAGTCGAGTCGATAGTCGAGTCGAGTCGATAGTCGAGTCGATAGTCGAGTCGAGTCGAGTCGAGTCGAGTCGATAGTCGAGTCGATAGTCGAGTCGATAGTCGAGTCGATAGTCGAGTCGAGTCGAGTCGAGTCGATAGTCGAGTCGATAGTCGAGTCGATAGTCGAGTCGATAGTCGAGTCGATAGTCGAGTCGATAGTCGAGTCGATAGTCGAGTCGATAGTCGAGTCGATAGTCGAGTCGATAGTCGAGTCGATAGTCGAGTCGATAGTCGAGTCGATAGTCGAGTCGAGTCGAGTCGAGTCGAGTCGATAGTCGAGTCGAGTCGAGTCGATAGTCGAGTCGAGTCGAGTCGATAGTCGAGTCGAGTCGAGTCGAGTCGATAGTCGAGTCGAGTCGAGTCGATAGTCGAGTCGAGTCGAGTCGATAGTCGAGTCGAGTCGAGTCGATAGTCGAGTCGAGTCGAGTCGATAGTCGAGTCGAGTCGAGTCGATAGTCGAGTCGAGTCGAGTCGATAGTCGAGTCGAGTCGATAGTCGAGTCGAGTCGAGTCGAATCGATAGTCGAGTCGAGTCGAGTCGAGTCGAGTCGAGTCGATAGTCGAGTCGACAGTCGAGTCGAGGATAGTCGATAGTCGATAGTCGAGTCGAGTCGAGTCGATAGTCGAGTCGAGTCGAGTCGACAGTCGAGTCGAGGATAGTCGATAGTCGATAGTCGAGTCGAGTCGAGTCGATAGTCGAGTCGAGTCTAGTCGATAGTCGAGTCGATAGTCGAGTCGAGTCGATAGTCGAGTCGATAGTCGAGTCGAGTCGAGTCGAGTCGATAGTCGAGTCGATAGTCGAGTCGATAGTCGAGTCGATAGTCGAGTCGAGTCGAGTCGAGTCGATAGTCGAGTCGATAGTCGAGTCGATAGTCGAGTCGATAGTCGAGTCGATAGTCGAGTCGATAGTCGAGTCGATAGTCGAGTCGATAGTCGAGTCGATAGTCGAGTCGATAGTCGAGTCGATAGTCGAGTCGATAGTCGAGTCGATAGTCGAGTCGATAGTCGAGTCGATAGTCGAGTCGATAGTCGAGTCGATAGTCGAGTCGATAGTCGAGTCGATAGTCGAGTCGATAGTCGAGTCGATAGTCGAGTCGATAGTCGAGTCGATAGTCGAGTCGATAGTCGAGTCGATAGTCGAGTCGATAGTCGAGTCGATAGTCGAGTCGATAGTCGAGTCGATAGTCGAGTCGATAGTCGAGTCGATAGTCGAGTCGATAGTCGAGTCGATAGTCGAGTCGATAGTCGAGTCGATAGTCGAGTCGATAGTCGAGTCGATAGTCGAGTCGATAGTCGAGTCGATAGTCGAGTCGATAGTCGAGTCGATAGTCGAGTCGATAGTCGAGTCGATAGTCGAGTCGATAGTCGAGTCGATAGTCGAGTCGATAGTCGAGTCGATAGTCGAGTCGATAGTCGAGTCGATAGTCGAGTCGATAGTCGAGTCGATAGTCGAGTCGATAGTCGAGTCGATAGTCGAGTCGATAGT
This sequence comes from Pemphredon lugubris, assembly GCA_933228935.1. NCBI lineage: Eukaryota > Metazoa > Arthropoda > Insecta > Hymenoptera > Crabronidae > Pemphredon > Pemphredon lugubris. The sequence continues at coordinate 37,922,883 of OW121815.1, read as the reverse complement.
CGAGTCGATAGTCGAGTCGATAGTCGAGTCGATAGTCGAGTCGATAGTCGAGTCGATAGTCGAGTCGATAGTCGAGTCGATAGTCGAGTCGATAGTCGAGTCGATAGTCGAGTCGAGTCGAGTCGATAGTCGAGTCGAATCGAGTCGAGTCGAGTCGAGTCGAGTCGATAGTCGAGTCGAGTCGAGTCGATAGTCGAGTCGATAGTCGAGTCGAGTCGAGTCGATAGTCGAGTCGATAGTCGAGTCGATAGTACAGTCGAGTCGAGTCGATAGTCGAGTCGAGTCGATAGTCGAGTCGAGTCGAGTCGAGTCGAGTCGATAGTCGAGTCGAGTCGAGTCGAGTCGAGTCGATAGTCGAGTCTAGTCGAGTCGAGTCGATAGTCGAGTCGAGTCGAGTCGATAGTCGAGTCGAGTCGAGTCGACAGTCGAGTCGAGGATAGTCGATAGTCGAGTCGAGTCGAGTCGAGTCGATAGTCGAGTCGATAGTCGAGTCGAGTCGAGTCGAGTCGATAGTCGAGTCGATAGTCGAGTCGAGTCGAGTCGAGTCGAGTCGAGTCGATAGTCGAGTCGAGTCGATAGTCGAGTCGAGTCGAGTCGAGTCGATAGTCGAGTCGAGTCGAGTCGATAGTCGAGTCGACAGTCGAGTCGAGGATAGTCGATAGTCGATAGTCGAGTCGAGTCGAGTCGAGTCGATAGTCGAGTCTAGTCGAGTCGAGTCGATAGTCGAGTCGAGTCGAGTCGATAGTCGAGTCGAGTCGAGTCGACAGTCGAGTCGAGGATAGTCGATAGTCGAGTCGAGTCGAGTCGAGTCGATAGTCGAGTCGATAGTCGAGTCGAGTCGAGTCGAGTCGATAGTCGAGTCGAGTCGAGTCGATAGTCGAGTCGAGTCGAGTCTAGTCGATAGTCGAGTCGATAGTCGAGTCGAGTCGATAGTCGAGTCGAGTCGAGTCGAGTCGATAGTCGAGTCGATAGTCGAGTCGATAGTCGAGTCGATAGTCGAGTCGATAGTCGAGTCGATAGTCGAGTCGATAGTCGAGTCGATAGTCGAGTCGATAGTCGAGTCGATAGTCGAGTCGATAGTCGAGTCGATAGTCGAGTCGATAGTCGAGTCGATAGTCGAGTCGATAGTCGAGTCGATAGTCGAGTCGATAGTCGAGTCGATAGTCGAGTCGATAGTCGAGTCGATAGTCGAGTCGATAGTCGAGTCGATAGTCGAGTCGATAGTCGAGTCGATAGTCGAGTCGATAGTCGAGTCGATAGTCGAGTCGATAGTCGAGTCGATAGTCGAGTCGATAGTCGAGTCGATAGTCGAGTCGATAGTCGAGTCGATAGTCGAGTCGATAGTCGAGTCGATAGTCGAGTCGATAGTCGAGTCGATAGTCGAGTCGATAGTCGAGTCGATAGTCGAGTCGATAGTCGAGTCGATAGTCGAGTCGATAGTCGAGTCGATAGTCGAGTCGATAGTCGAGTCGATAGTCGAGTCGATAGTCGAGTCGATAGTCGAGTCGATAGTCGAGTCGATAGTCGAGTCGATAGTCGAGTCGATAGTCGAGTCGATAGTCGAGTCGATAGTCGAGTCGATAGTCGAGTCGATAGTCGAGTCGATAGTCGAGTCGATAGTCGAGTCGATAGTCGAGTCGAATCGAGTCGAGTCGAGTCGAGTCGAGTCGAGTCGATAGTCGAGTCGAGTCGATAGTCGAGTCGATAGTCGAGTCGAGTCGAGTCGATAGTCGAGTCGATAGTCGAGTCGATAGTCCAGTCGAGTCGAGTCGATAGTCGAGTCGAGTCGATAGTCGAGTCGAGTTGATAGTCGAGTCGAGTCGAGTCGAGTCGAGTCGATAGTCGAGTCGAGTCGAGTCGAGTCGAGTCGATAGTCGAGTCGAGTCGAGTCGAGTCGATAGTCGAGTCGAGTCGAGTCGATAGTCGAGTCGAGTCGAGTCGATAGTCGAGTCGAGTCGAGTCGAGTCGAGTCGATAGTCGAGTCGATAGTCGAGTCGAGTCGAGTCGAGTCGATAGTCGAGTCGATAGTCGAGTCGAGTCGAGTCGAGTCGAGTCGATAGTCGAGTCGAGTCGATAGTCGAGTCGAGTCGAGTCGAGTCGATAGTCGAGTCGAGTCGAGTCGATAGTCGAGTCGACAGTCGAGTCGAGGATAGTCGATAGTCGATAGTCGAGTCGAGTCGAGTCGAGTCGATAGTCGAGTCGAGTCGAGTCGACAGTCGAGTCGAGGGTAGTCGATAGTCGATAGTCGAGTCGAGTCGAGTCGATAGTCGAGTCGAGTCGAGTCTAGTCGATAGTCGAGTCGATAGTCGAGTCGAGTCGATAGTCGAGTCGAGTCGATAGTCGAGTCGATAGTCGAGTCGATAGTCGAGTCGATAGTCGAGTCGATAGTCGAGTCGATAGTCGAGTCGATAGTCGAGTCGATAGTCGAGTCGATAGTCGAGTCGATAGTCGAGTCGATAGTCGAGTCGATAGTCGAGTCGATAGTCGAGTCGATAGTCGAGTCGATAGTCGAGTCGATAGTCGAGTCGATAGTCGAGTCGATAGTCGAGTCGATAGTCGAGTCGATAGTCGAGTCGATAGTCGAGTCGATAGTCGAGTCGATAGTCGAGTCGATAGTCGAGTCGATAGTCGAGTCGATAGTCGAGTCGATAGTCGAGTCGATAGTCGAGTCGATAGTCGAGTCGATAGTCGAGTCGATAGTCGAGTCGATAGTCGAGTCGATAGTCGAGTCGATAGTCGAGTCGATAGTCGAGTCGATAGTCGAGTCGATAGTCGAGTCGATAGTCGAGTCGATAGTCGAGTCGATAGTCGAGTCGATAGTCGAGTCGATAGTCGAGTCGATAGTCGAGTCGATAGTCGAGTCGATAGTCGAGTCGATAGTCGAGTCGATAGTCGAGTCGATAGTCGAGTCGATAGTCGAGTCGATAGTCGAGTCGATAGTCGAGTCGATAGTCGAGTCGATAGTCGAGTCGATAGTCGAGTCGATAGTCGAGTCGATAGTCGAGTCGATAGTCGAGTCGATAGTCGAGTCGATAGTCGAGTCGATAGTCGAGTCGATAGTCGAGTCGATAGTCGAGTCGATAGTCGAGTCGATAGTCGAGTCGATAGTCGAGTCGATAGTCGAGTCGATAGTCGAGTCGATAGTCGAGTCGATAGTCGAGTCGATAGTCGAGTCGATAGTCGAGTCGATAGTCGAGTCGATAGTCGAGTCGATAGTCGAGTCGATAGTCGAGTCGATAGTCGAGTCGATAGTCGAGTCGATAGTCGAGTCGATAGTCGAGTCGATAGTCGAGTCGATAGTCGAGTCGATAGTCGAGTCGATAGTCGAGTCGATAGTCGAGTCGATAGTCGAGTCGATAGTCGAGTCGATAGTCGAGTCGATAGTCGAGTCGATAGTCGAGTCGATAGTCGAGTCGATAGTCGAGTCGATAGTCGAGTCGATAGTCGAGTCGATAGTCGAGTCGATAGTCGAGTCGATAGTCGAGTCGATAGTCGAGTCGATAGTCGAGTCGATAGTCGAGTCGAGTCGAGTCGATAGTCGAGTCGAATCGAGTCGAGTCGATAGTCGAGTCGATAGTCGAGTCGATAGTCGAGTCGATAGTCGAGTCGATAGTCGAGTCGATAGTCGAGTCGATAGTCGTGTCGATAGTCGAGTCGATAGTCGAGTCGATAGTCGAGTCGATAGTCGAGTCGATAGTCGAGTCGATAGTCGAGTCGATAGTCGAGTCGATAGTCGAGTCGATAGTCGAGTCGATAGTCGAGTCGATAGTCGAGTCGATAGTCGAGTCGATAGTCGAGTCGATAGTCGAGTCGATAGTCGAGTCGATAGTCGAGTCGATAGTCGAGTCGATAGTCGAGTCGATAGTCGAGTCGATAGTCGAGTCGATAGTCGAGTCGAGTCGAGTCGATAGTCGAGTCGATAGTCGAGTCGATAGTCCAGTCGAGTCGAGTCGATAGTCGAGTCGAGTCGATAGTCGAGTCGAGTCGAGTCGAGTCGAGTCGAGTCGATAGTCGAGTCGAGTCGAGTCGAGTCGAGTCGATAGTCGAGTCGAGTCGAGTCGATAGTCGAGTCGAGTCGAGTCGACAGTCGAGTCGAGGATAGTCGATAGTCGAGTCGAGTCGAGTCGAGTCGATAGTCGATAGTCGAGTCGAGTCGAGTCGAGTCGATAGTCGAGTCGATAGTCGAGTCGAGTCGAGTCGAGTCGATAGTCGAGTCGATAGTCGAGTCGATAGTCGAGTCGATAGTCGAGTCGATAGTCGAGTCGATAGTCGAGTCGATAGTCGAGTCGATAGTCGAGTCGATAGTCGAGTCGATAGTCGAGTCGATAGTCGAGTCGATAGTCGAGTCGATAGTCGAGTCGATAGTCGAGTCGATAGTCGAGTCGATAGTCGAGTCGATAGTCGAGTCGATAGTCGAGTCGATAGTCGAGTCGATAGTCGAGTCGATAGTCGAGTCGATAGTCGAGTCGATAGTCGAGTCGATAGTCGAGTCGATAGTCGAGTCGATAGTCGAGTCGATAGTCGAGTCGATAGTCGAGTCGATAGTCGAGTCGATAGTCGAGTCGATAGTCGAGTCGATAGTCGAGTCGATAGTCGAGTCGATAGTCGAGTCGAGTCGAGTCGATCGTCGAGTCGATAGTCGAGTCGATAGTCCAGTCGAGTCGAGTCGATAGTCGAGTCGAGTCGATAGTCGAGTCGAGTCGAGTCGAGTCGAGTCGATAGTCGAGTCGAGTCGAGTCGAGTCGATAGTCGAGTCGAGTCGAGTCGATAGTCGAGTCGAGTCGAGTCGACAGTCGAGTCGAGGATAGTCGATAGTCGAGTCGAGTCGAGTCGAGTCGATAGTCGAGTCGATAGTCGAGTCGAGTCGAGTCGAGTCGATAGTCGAGTCGATAGTCGAGTCGAGTCGAGACGATAGTCGAGTCGAGTCGAGTCGAGTCGATAGTCGAGTCGAGTCGAGTCGATAGTCGAGTCGACAGTCCTGTCGAGGATAGTCGATAGTCGATAGTCGAGTCGAGTCGAGTCGAGTCGATAGTCGAGTCGACAGTCCTGTCGAGGATAGTCGATAGTCGATAGTCGAGTCGAGTCGAGTCGAGTCGATAGTCGAGTCGATAGTCGAGTCGATAGTCGAGTCGATAGTCGAGTCGATAGTCGAGTCGATAGTCGAGTCGATAGTCGAGTCGATAGTCGAGTCGATAGTCGAGTCGATAGTCGAGTCGATAGTCGAGTCGATAGTCGAGTCGATAGTCGAGTCGATAGTCGAGTCGATAGTCGAGTCGATAGTCGAGTCGATAGTCGAGTCGATAGTCGAGTCGATAGTCGAGTCGATAGTCGAGTCGATAGTCGAGTCGATAGTCGAGTCGATAGTCGAGTCGATAGTCGAGTCGATAGTCGAGTCGATAGTCGAGTCGATAGTCGAGTCGATAGTCGAGTCGATAGTCGAGTCGATAGTCGAGTCGATAGTCGAGTCGATAGTCGAGTCGAGTCGAGTCGAGTCGATAGTCGAGTCGAGTCGAGTCGATAGTCGAGTCGACAGTCGAGTCGAGGATAGTCTATAGTCGATAGTCGAGTCGAGTCGAGTCGAGTCGATAGTCGAGTCGAGTCGAGTCGACAGTCGAGTCGAGGATAGTCGATAGTCGATAGTCGAGTCGAGTCGAGTCTAGTCGATAGTCGAGTCGATAGTCGAGTCGAGTCGATAGTCGAGTCGATAGTCGAGTCGAGTCGAGTCGAGTCGATAGTCGAGTCGATAGTCGAGTCGATAGTCGAGTCGATAGTCGAGTCGATAGTCGAGTCGATAGTCGAGTCGATAGTCGAGTCGATAGTCGAGTCGATAGTCGAGTCGATAGTCGAGTCGATAGTCGAGTCGATAGTCGAGTCGATAGTCGAGTCGATAGTCGAGTCGATAGTCGAGTCGATAGTCGAGTCGATAGTCGAGTCGATAGTCGAGTCGATAGTCGAGTCGATAGTCGAGTCGATAGTCGAGTCGATAGTCGAGTCGATAGTCGAGTCGATAGTCGAGTCGATAGTCGAGTCGATAGTCGAGTCGATAGTCGAGTCGATAGTCGAGTCGATAGTCGAGTCGATAGTCGAGTCGATAGTCGAGTCGATAGTCGAGTCGATAGTCGAGTCGATAGTCGAGTCGATAGTCGAGTCGATAGTCGAGTCGATAGTCGAGTCGATAGTCGAGTCGATAGTCGAGTCGATAGTCGAGTCGATAGTCGAGTCGATAGTCGAGTCGAGTCGAGTCGATAGTCGAGTCGATAGTCGAGTCGATAGTCCAGTCGAGTCGAGTCGATAGTCGAGTCGAGTCGATAGTCGAGTCGAGTCGAGTCGAGTCGAGTCGAGTCGATAGTCGAGTCGAGTCGAGTCGAGTCGAGTCGATAGTCGAGTCGAGTCGAGTCGATAGTCGAGTCGAGTCGAGTCGACAGTCGAGTCGAGGATAGTCGATAGTCGAGTCGAGTCGAGTCGAGTCGATAGTCGATAGTCGAGTCGAGTCGAGTCGAGTCGATAGTCGAGTCGATAGTCGAGTCGAGTCGAGTCGAGTCGATAGTCGAGTCGATAGTCGAGTCGAGTCGAGTCGATAGTCGAGTCGAGTCGAGTCGAGTCGATAGTCGAGTCGAGTCGAGTCGATAGTCGAGTCGAGTCGAGTCGATAGTCGAGTCGACAGTCCTGTCGAGGATAGTCGATAGTCGATAGTCGAGTCGAGTCGAGTCGAGTCGATAGTCGAGTCGACAGTCCTGTCGAGGATAGTCGATAGTCGATAGTCGAGTCGAGTCGAGTCGAGTCGATAGTCGAGTCGATAGTCGAGTCGATAGTCGAGTCGATAGTCGAGTCGATAGTCGAGTCGATAGTCGAGTCGATAGTCGAGTCGATAGTCGAGTCGATAGTCGAGTCGATAGTCGAGTCGATAGTCGAGTCGATAGTCGAGTCGATAGTCGAGTCGATAGTCGAGTCGATAGTCGAGTCGATAGTCGAGTCGATAGTCGAGTCGATAGTCGAGTCGATAGTCGAGTCGATAGTCGAGTCGATAGTCGAGTCGATAGTCGAGTCGATAGTCGAGTCGAGTCGATAGTCGAGTCGAGTCGAGTCGATAGTCGAGTCGAGTCGAGTCGATAGTCGAGTCGAGTCGAGTCGATAGTCGAGTCGAGTCGAGTCGATAGTCGAGTCGAGTCGAGTCGATAGTCGAGTCGAGTCGAGTCGATAGTCGAGTCGATAGTCGAGTCGATAGTCGAGTCGATAGTCGAGTCGATAGTCGAGTCGATAGTCGAGTCGATAGTCGAGTCGATAGTCGAGTCGATAGTCGAGTCGATAGTCGAGTCGATAGTCGAGTCGATAGTCGAGTCGATAGTCGAGTCGATAGTCGAGTCGATAGTCGAGTCGATAGTCGAGTCGATAGTCGAGTCGATAGTCGAGTCGATAGTCGAGTCGATAGTCGAGTCGATAGTCGAGTCGATAGTCGAGTCGATAGTCGAGTCGATAGTCGAGTCGATAGTCGAGTCGATAGTCGAGTCGATAGTCGAGTCGATAGTCGAGTCGATAGTCGAGTCGATAGTCGAGTCGATAGTCGAGTCGATAGTCGAGTCGATAGTCGAGTCGATAGTCGAGTCGATAGTCGAGTCGATAGTCGAGTCGATAGTCGAGTCGATAGTCGAGTCGATAGTCGAGTCGATAGTCGAGTCGATAGTCGAGTCGATAGTCGAGTCGATAGTCGAGTCGATAGTCGAGTCGATAGTCGAGTCGATAGTCGAGTCGATAGTCGAGTCGAGTCGAGTCGATAGTCGAGTCGAATCGAGTCGAGTCGATAGTCGAGTCGATAGTCGAGTCGATAGTCGAGTCGATAGTCGAGTCGATAGTCGAGTCGATAGTCGAGTCGATAGTCGAGTCGATAGTCGAGTCGATAGTCGAGTCGATAGTCGAGTCGATAGTCGAGTCGATAGTCGAGTCGATAGTCGAGTCGATAGTCGAGTCGATAGTCGAGTCGATAGTCGAGTCGATAGTCGAGTCGATAGTCGAGTCGATAGTCGAGTCGATAGTCGAGTCGATAGTCGAGTCGATAGTCGAGTCGATAGTCGAGTCGATAGTCGAGTCGATAGTCGAGTCGATAGTCGAGTCGATAGTCGAGTCGATAGTCGAGTCGATAGTCGAGTCGATAGTCGAGTCGATAGTCGAGTCGATAGTCGAGTCGATAGTCGAGTCGAGTCGAGTCGATAGTCGAGTCGATAGTCGAGTCGATAGTCCAGTCGAGTCGAGTCGATAGTCGAGTCGAGTCGATAGTCGAGTCGAGTCGAGTCGAGTCGAGTCGATAGTCGAGTCGAGTCGAGTCGAGTCGAGTCGATAGTCGAGTCGAGTCGAGTCGATAGTCGAGTCGAGTCGAGTCGACAGTCGAGTCGAGGATAGTCGATAGTCGAGTCGAGTCGAGTCGAGTCGATAGTCGATAGTCGAGTCGAGTCGAGTCGAGTCGATAGTCGAGTCGATAGTCGAGTCGATAGTCGAGTCGATAGTCGAGTCGATAGTCGAGTCGATAGTCGAGTCGATAGTCGAGTCGATAGTCGAGTCGATAGTCGAGTCGATAGTCGAGTCGATAGTCGAGTCGATAGTCGAGTCGATAGTCGAGTCGATAGTCGAGTCGATAGTCGAGTCGATAGTCGAGTCGATAGTCGAGTCGATAGTCGAGTCGATAGTCGAGTCGATAGTCGAGTCGATAGTCGAGTCGATAGTCGAGTCGATAGTCGAGTCGATAGTCGAGTCGATAGTCGAGTCGATAGTCGAGTCGATAGTCGAGTCGATAGTCGAGTCGATAGTCGAGTCGATAGTCGAGTCGATAGTCGAGTCGATAGTCGAGTCGATAGTCGAGTCGATAGTCGAGTCGATAGTCGAGTCGATAGTCGAGTCGATAGTCGAGTCGAGTCGAGTCGATAGTCGAGTCGATAGTCGAGTCGATAGTCCAGTCGAGTCGAGTCGATAGTCGAGTCGAGTCGATAGTCGAGTCGAGTCGAGTCGAGTCGAGTCGATAGTCGAGTCGAGTCGAGTCGAGTCGATAGTCGAGTCGAGTCGAGTCGATAGTCGAGTCGAGTCGAGTCGACAGTCGAGTCGAGGATAGTCGATAGTCGAGTCGAGTCGAGTCGAGTCGATAGTCGAGTCGATAGTCGAGTCGAGTCGAGTCGAGTCGATAGTCGAGTCGATAGTCGAGTCGAGTCGAGTCGATAGTCGAGTCGAGTCGAGTCGAGTCGATAGTCGAGTCGAGTCGAGTCGATAGTCGAGTCGACAGTCCTGTCGAGGATAGTCGATAGTCGATAGTCGAGTCGAGTCGAGTCGAGTCGATAGTCGAGTCGACAGTCCTGTCGAGGATAGTCGATAGTCGATAGTCGAGTCGAGTCGAGTCGAGTCGATAGTCGAGTCGATAGTCGAGTCGATAGTCGAGTCGATAGTCGAGTCGATAGTCGAGTCGATAGTCGAGTCGATAGTCGAGTCGATAGTCGAGTCGATAGTCGAGTCGATAGTCGAGTCGATAGTCGAGTCGATAGTCGAGTCGATAGTCGAGTCGATAGTCGAGTCGATAGTCGAGTCGATAGTCGAGTCGATAGTCGAGTCGATAGTCGAGTCGATAGTCGAGTCGATAGTCGAGTCGATAGTCGAGTCGATAGTCGAGTCGATAGTCGAGTCGATAGTCGAGTCGATAGTCGAGTCGATAGTCGAGTCGATAGTCGAGTCGATAGTCGAGTCGATAGTCGAGTCGATAGTCGAGTCGAGTCGAGTCGAGTCGATAGTCGAGTCGAGTCGAGTCGATAGTCGAGTCGACAGTCGAGTCGAGGATAGTCGATAGTCGATAGTCGAGTCGAGTCGAGTCGAGTCGATAGTCGAGTCGAGTCGAGTCGACAGTCGAGTCGAGGATAGTCTATAGTCGATAGTCGAGTCGAGTCGAGTCTAGTCGATAGTCGAGTCGATAGTCGAGTCGAGTCGATAGTCGAGTCGATAGTCGAGTCGAGTCGAGTCGAGTCGATAGTCGAGTCGATAGTCGAGTCGATAGTCGAGTCGATAGTCGAGTCGATAGTCGAGTCGATAGTCGAGTCGATAGTCGAGTCGATAGTCGAGTCGATAGTCGAGTCGATAGTCGAGTCGATAGTCGAGTCGATAGTCGAGTCGATAGTCGAGTCGATAGTCGAGTCGATAGTCGAGTCGATAGTCGAGTCGATAGTCGAGTCGATAGTCGAGTCGATAGTCGAGTCGATAGTCGAGTCGATAGTCGAGTCGATAGTCGAGTCGATAGTCGAGTCGATAGTCGAGTCGATAGTCGAGTCGATAGTCGAGTCGATAGTCGAGTCGATAGTCGAGTCGATAGTCGAGTCGATAGTCGAGTCGATAGTCGAGTCGATAGTCGAGTCGATAGTCGAGTCGATAGTCGAGTCGATAGTCGAGTCGATAGTCGAGTCGATAGTCGAGTCGATAGTCGAGTCGATAGTCGAGTCGATAGTCGAGTCGATAGTCGAGTCGATAGTCGAGTCGATAGTCGAGTCGATAGTCGAGTCGAGTCGAGTCGATAGTCGAGTCGATAGTCGAGTCGATAGTCCAGTCGAGTCGAGTCGATAGTCGAGTCGAGTCGATAGTCGAGTCGAGTCGAGTCGAGTCGAGTCGAGTCGATAGTCGAGTCGAGTCGAGTCGAGTCGAGTCGATAGTCGAGTCGAGTCGAGTCGATAGTCGAGTCGAGTCGAGTCGACAGTCGAGTCGAGGATAGTCGATAGTCGAGTCGAGTCGAGTCGAGTCGATAGTCGATAGTCGAGTCGAGTCGAGTCGAGTCGATAGTCGAGTCGATAGTCGAGTCGAGTCGAGTCGAGTCGATAGTCGAGTCGATAGTCGAGTCGAGTCGAGTCGATAGTCGAGTCGAGTCGAGTCGAGTCGATAGTCGAGTCGAGTCGAGTCGATAGTCGAGTCGAGTCGAGTCGATAGTCGAGTCGACAGTCCTGTCGAGGATAGTCGATAGTCGATAGTCGAGTCGAGTCGAGTCGAGTCGATAGTCGAGTCGACAGTCCTGTCGAGGATAGTCGATAGTCGATAGTCGAGTCGAGTCGAGTCGAGTCGATAGTCGAGTCGATAGTCGAGTCGATAGTCGAGTCGATAGTCGAGTCGATAGTCGAGTCGATAGTCGAGTCGATAGTCGAGTCGATAGTCGAGTCGATAGTCGAGTCGATAGTCGAGTCGATAGTCGAGTCGATAGTCGAGTCGATAGTCGAGTCGATAGTCGAGTCGATAGTCGAGTCGATAGTCGAGTCGATAGTCGAGTCGATAGTCGAGTCGATAGTCGAGTCGATAGTCGAGTCGATAGTCGAGTCGATAGTCGAGTCGATAGTCGAGTCGATAGTCGAGTCGATAGTCGAGTCGATAGTCGAGTCGATAGTCGAGTCGATAGTCGAGTCGATAGTCGAGTCGATAGTCGAGTCGATAGTCGAGTCGATAGTCGAGTCGATAGTCGAGTCGAGTCGATAGTCGAGTCGAGTCGAGTCGATAGTCGAGTCGAGTCGAGTCGATAGTCGAGTCGAGTCGAGTCGATAGTCGAGTCGAGTCGAGTCGATAGTCGAGTCGAGTCGAGTCGATAGTCGAGTCGAGTCGAGTCGATAGTCGAGTCGAGTCGAGTCGATAGTCGAGTCGAGTCGAGTCGATAGTCGAGTCGAGTCGATAGTCGAGTCGAGTCGAGGCGAATCGATAGTCGAGTCGAGTCGAGTCGATAGTCGAGTCGAGTCGAGTCGAGTCGATAGTCGAGTCGAGTCGAGTCGATAGTCGAGTCGACAGTCGAGTCGAGGATAGTCGATAGTCGATAGTCGAGTCGAGTCGAGTCGAGTCGATAGTCGAGTCGAGTCGAGTCGACAGTCGAGTCGAGGATAGTCGATAGTCGATAGTCGAGTCGAGTCGAGTCGATAGTCGAGTCGAGTCGAGTCTAGTCGATAGTCGAGTCGATAGTCGAGTCGAGTCGATAGTCGAGTCGATAGTCGAGTCGAGTCGAGTCGAGTCGATAGTCGAGTCGATAGTCGAGTCGATAGTCGAGTCGATAGTCGAGTCGATAGTCGAGTCGATAGTCGAGTCGATAGTCGAGTCGATAGTCGAGTCGATAGTCGAGTCGATAGTCGAGTCGAGTCGAGTCGATAGTCGAGTCGATAGTCGAGTCGATAGTCCAGTCGAGTCGAGTCGATAGTCGAGTCGAGTCGATAGTCGAGTCGAGTCGAGTCGAGTCGATAGTCGAGTCGAGTCGAGTCGAGTCGAGTCGATAGTCGAGTCGAGTCGAGTCGATAGTCGAGTCGAGTCGAGTCGACAGTCGAGTCGAGGATAGTCGATAGTCGAGTCGAGTCGAGTCGAGTCGATAGTCGAGTCGATAGTCGAGTCGAGTCGAGTCGAGTCGATAGTCGAGTCGATAGTCGAGTCGAGTCGAGTCGATAGTCGAGTCGAGTCGAGTCGAGTCGATAGTCGAGTCGAGTCGAGTCGATAGTCGAGTCGACAGTCCTGTCGAGGATAGTCGATAGTCGACAGTCCTGTCGAGGATAGTCGAGTCGATAGTCGAGTCGACAGTCCTGTCGAGGATAGTCGATAGTCGAGTCGAGTCGAGTCGATAGTCGAGTCGAGTCGAGTCGATAGTCGAGTCGAGTCGAGTCGATAGTCGAGTCGAGTCGAGTCGATAGTCGAGTCGAGTCGAGTCGATAGTCGAGTCGAGTCGATAGTCGAGTCGAGTCGAGTCGAATCGATAGTCGAGTCGAGTCGAGTCGATAGTCGAGTCGAGTCGAGTCGAGTCGATAGTCGAGTCGAGTCGAGTCGATAGTCGAGTCGACAGTCGAGTCGAGGATAGTCGATAGTCGATAGTCGAGTCGAGTCGAGTCGAGTCGATAGTCGAGTCGAGTCGAGTCGACAGTCGAGTCGAGGATAGTCGATAGTCGATAGTCGAGTCGAGTCGAGTCGATAGTCGAGTCGAGTCGAGTCTAGTCGATAGTCGAGTCGATAGTCGAGTCGAGTCGATAGTCGAGTCGATAGTCGAGTCGAGTCGAGTCGAGTCGATAGTCGAGTCGATAGTCGAGTCGATAGTCGAGTCGATAGTCGAGTCGATAGTCGAGTCGATAGTCGAGTCGATAGTCGAGTCGATAGTCGAGTCGATAGTCGAGTCGATAGTCGAGTCGATAGTCGAGTCGATAGTCGAGTCGATAGTCGAGTCGATAGTCGAGTCGATAGTCGAGTCGATAGTCGAGTCGATAGTCGAGTCGATAGTCGAGTCGATAGTCGAGTCGATAGTCGAGTCGATAGTCGAGTCGATAGTCGAGTCGATAGTCGAGTCGATAGTCGAGTCGATAGTCGAGTCGAGTCGAGTCGATAGTCGAGTCGATAGTCCAGTCGAGTCGAGTCGATAGTCGAGTCGAGTCGATAGTCGAGTCGAGTCGAGTCGAGTCGAGTCGATAGTCGAGTCGAGTCGAGTCGAGTCGAGTCGATAGTCGAGTCGAGTCGAGTCGATAGTCGAGTCGAGTCGAGTCGAGTCGAGTCGATAGTCGAGTCGAGTCGAGTCGATAGTCGAGTCGAGTCGAGTCGACAGTCGAGTCGAGGATAGTCGATAGTCGAGTCGAGTCGAGTCGAGTCGATAGTCGAGTCGATAGTCGAGTCGAGTCGAGTCGAGTCGATAGTCGAGTCGATAGTCGAGTCGAGTCGAGTCGATAGTCGAGTCGAGTCGAGTCGAGTCGATAGTCGAGTCGAGTCGAGTCGATAGTCGAGTCGACAGTCCTGTCGAGGATAGTCGATAGTCGATAGTCGAGTCGAGTCGAGTCGAGTCGATAGTCGAGTCGACAGTCCTGTCGAGGATAGTCGATAGTCGATAGTCGAGTCGAGTCGAGTCGAGTCGATAGTCGAGTCGATAGTCGAGTCGATGGTCGAGTCGATAGTCGAGTCGATAGTCGAGTCGATAGTCGAGTCGATAGTCGAGTCGATAGTCGAGTCGATAGTCGAGTCGATAGTCGAGTCGATAGTCGAGTCGATAGTCGAGTCGATAGTCGAGTCGATAGTCGAGTCGATAGTCGAGTCGATAGTCGAGTCGATAGTCGAGTCGATAGTCGAGTCGAGTCGATAGTCGAGTCGAGTCGAGTCGATAGTCGAGTCGAGTCGAGTCGATAGTCGAGTCGAGTCGAGTCGATAGTCGAGTCGAGTCGAGTCGATAGTCGAGTCGAGTCGAGTCGATAGTCGAGTCGAGTCGATAGTCGAGTCGAGTCGAGTCGAATCGATAGTCGAGTCGAGTCGAGTCGATAGTCGAGTCGAGTCGAGTCGAGTCGATAGTCGAGTCGAGTCGAGTCGATAGTCGAGTCGACAGTCGAGTCGAGGATAGTCGATAGTCGATAGTCGAGTCGAGTCGAGTCGAGTCGAGTCGATAGTCGAGTCGAGTCGAGTCGACAGTCGAGTCGAGGATAGTCGATAGTCGATAGTCGAGTCGAGTCGAGTCTAGTCGATAGTCGAGTCGATAGTCGAGTCGAGTCGATAGTCGAGTCGATAGTCGAGTCGAGTCGAGTCGAGTCGATAGTCGAGTCGATAGTCGAGTCGATAGTCGAGTCGATAGTCGAGTCGATAGTCGAGTCGATAGTCGAGTCGATAGTCGAGTCGATAGTCGAGTCGATAGTCGAGTCGATAGTCGAGTCGATAGTCGAGTCGATAGTCGAGTCGATAGTCGAGTCGATAGTCGAGTCGATAGTCGAGTCGATAGTCGAGTCGATAGTCGAGTCGATAGTCGAGTCGATAGTCGAGTCGATAGTCGAGTCGATAGTCGAGTCGATAGTCGAGTCGATAGTCGAGTCGATAGTCGAGTCGATAGTCGAGTCGATAGTCGAGTCGATAGTCGAGTCGATAGTCGAGTCGATAGTCGAGTCGATAGTCGAGTCGATAGTCGAGTCGATAGTCGAGTCGATAGTCGAGTCGATAGTCGAGTCGATAGTCGAGTCGATAGTCGAGTCGATAGTCGAGTCGATAGTCGAGTCGATAGTCGAGTCGATAGTCGAGTCGATAGTCGAGTCGATAGTCGAGTCGATAGTCGAGTCGATAGTCGAGTCGATAGTCGAGTCGATAGTCGAGTCGATAGTCGAGTCGATAGTCGAGTCGATAGTCGAGTCGATAGTCGAGTCGAGTCGAGTCGATAGTCGAGTCGATAGTCCAGTCGAGTCGAGTCGATAGTCGAGTCGAGTCGATAGTCGAGTCGAGTCGAGTCGAGTCGAGTCGAGTCGATAGTCGAGTCGAGTCGAGTCGAGTCGAGTCGATAGTCGAGTCGAGTCGAGTCGATAGTCGAGTCGAGTCGAGTCGACAGTCGAGTCGAGGATAGTCGATAGTCGAGTCGAGTCGAGTCGATAGTCGAGTCGATAGTCGAGTCGAGTCGAGTCGAGTCGATAGTCGAGTCGATAGTCGAGTCGAGTCGAGTCGATAGTCGAGTCGAGTCGAGTCGAGTCGATAGTCGAGTCGAGTCGAGTCGATAGTCGAGTCGACAGTCCTGTCGAGGATAGTCGATAGTCGATAGTCGAGTCGAGTCGAGTCGAGTCGATAGTCGAGTCGACAGTCCTGTCGAGGATAGTCGATAGTCGATAGTCGAGTCGAGTCGAGTCGAGTCGATAGTCGAGTCGATAGTCGAGTCGATAGTCGAGTCGATAGTCGAGTCGATAGTCGAGTCGATAGTCGAGTCGATAGTCGAGTCGATAGTCGAGTCGATAGTCGAGTCGATAGTCGAGTCGATAGTCGAGTCGATAGTCGAGTCGATAGTCGAGTCGATAGTCGAGTCGATAGTCGAGTCGATAGTCGAGTCGATAGTCGAGTCGATAGTCGAGTCGATAGTCGAGTCGATAGTCGAGTCGATAGTCGAGTCGATAGTCGAGTCGATAGTCGAGTCGATAGTCGAGTCGATAGTCGAGTCGATAGTCGAGTCGATAGTCGAGTCGATAGTCGAGTCGATAGTCGAGTCGATAGTCGAGTCGATAGTCGAGTCGAGTCGATAGTCGAGTCGAGTCGAGTCGATAGTCGAGTCGAGTCGAGTCGATAGTCGAGTCGAGTCGAGTCGATAGTCGAGTCGAGTCGAGTCGATAGTCGAGTCGAGTCGAGTCGATAGTCGAGTCGAGTCGAGTCGAGTCGAGTCGATAGTCGAGTCGAGTCGAGTCGATAGTCGAGTCGAGTCGAGTCGATAGTCGAGTCGAGTCGAGTCGATAGTCGAGTCGAGTCGATAGTCGAGTCGAGTCGAGTCGAATCGATAGTCGAGTCGAGTCGAGTCGATAGTCGAGTCGAGTCGAGTCGAGTCGATAGTCGAGTCGAGTCGAGTCGATAGTCGAGTCGACAGTCGAGTCGAGGATAGTCGATAGTCGATAGTCGAGTCGAGTCGAGTCGAGTCGATAGTCGAGTCGAGTCGAGTCGACAGTCGAGTCGAGGATAGTCGATAGTCGATAGTCGAGTCGAGTCGAGTCGATAGTCGAGTCGAGTCGAGTCTAGTCGATAGTCGAGTCGATAGTCGAGTCGAGTCGATAGTCGAGTCGATAGTCGAGTCGAGTCGAGTCGAGTCGATAGTCGAGTCGATAGTCGAGTCGATAGTCGAGTCGATAGTCGAGTCGATAGTCGAGTCGATAGTCGAGTCGATAGTCGAGTCGATAGTCGAGTCGATAGTCGAGTCGATAGTCGAGTCGATAGTCGAGTCGATAGTCGAGTCGATAGTCGAGTCGATAGTCGAGTCGATAGTCGAGTCGATAGTCGAGTCGATAGTCGAGTCGATAGTCGAGTCGATAGTCGAGTCGATAGTCGAGTCGATAGTCGAGTCGATAGTCGAGTCGATAGTCGAGTCGATAGTCGAGTCGATAGTCGAGTCGATAGTCGAGTCGATAGTCGAGTCGATAGTCGAGTCGATAGTCGAGTCGATAGTCGAGTCGATAGTCGAGTCGATAGTCGAGTCGATAGTCGAGTCGATAGTCGAGTCGATAGTCGAGTCGATAGTCGAGTCGATAGTCGAGTCGATAGTCGAGTCGATAGTCGAGTCGATAGTCGAGTCGAGTCGAGTCGATAGTCGAGTCGATAGTCCAGTCGAGTCGAGTCGATAGTCGAGTCGAGTCGATAGTCGAGTCGAGTCGATAGTCGAGTCGAGTCGAGTCGAGTCGATAGTCGAGTCGAGTCGAGTCGAGTCGAGTCGATAGTCGAGTCGAGTCGAGTCGATAGTCGAGTCGAGTCGAGTCGACAGTCGAGTCGAGGATAGTCGATAGTCGAGTCGAGTCGAGTCGAGTCGATAGTCGAGTCGATAGTCGAGTCGAGTCGAGTCGAGTCGATAGTCGAGTCGATAGTCGAGTCGAGTCGAGTCGATAGTCGAGTCGAGTCGAGTCGAGTCGATAGTCGAGTCGAGTCGAGTCGATAGTCGAGTCGACAGTCCTGTCGAGGATAGTCGATAGTCGATAGTCGATTCGAGTCGAGTCGAGTCGATAGTCGAGTCGAGTCGAGTCGACAGTCGAGTCGAGGATAGTCGATAGTCGATAGTCGAGTCGAGTCGAGTCGATAGTCGAGTCGAGTCGAGTCTAGTCGATAGTCGAGTCGATAGTCGAGTCGAGTCGATAGTCGAGTCGATAGCCGAGTCGAGTCGAGTCGAGTCGATAGTCGAGTCGATAGTCGAGTCGATAGTCGAGTCGATAGTCGAGTCGATAGTCGAGTCGATAGTCGAGTCGATAGTCGAGTCGATAGTCGAGTCGATAGTCGAGTCGATAGTCGAGTCGATAGTCGAGTCGATAGTCGAGTCGAGTCGAGTCGAATCGAGTCGAGTCGAGTCGAGTCGAGTCGATAGTCGAGTCGAGTCGAGTCGATAGTCGAGTCGATAGTCCAGTCGAGTCGAGTCGATAGTCGAGTCGAGTCGATAGTCGAGTCGAGTCGAGTCGAGTCGAGTCGAGTCGAGTCGAGTCGAGTCGATAGTCGAGTCGAGTCGAGTCGAGTCGATAGTCGAGTCGAGTCGAGTCGAGTCGAGTCGATAGTCGAGTCGAGTCGAGTCGATAGTCGAGTCGAGTCGAGTCGACAGTCGAGTCGAGGATAGTCGATAGTCGAGTCGAGTCGAGTCGAGTCGATAGTCGAGTCGAGTCGAGTCGACAGTCGAGTCGAGGATAGTCGATAGTCGAGTCGAGTCGATAGTCGAGTCGATAGTCGAGTCGATAGTCGAGTCGAGTCGAGTCGAGTCGATAGTCGAGTCGATAGTCGAGTCGAGTCGAGTCGAGTCGAGTCGAGTCGATAGTCGAGTCGAGTCGAGTCGACAGTCGAGTCGAGGATAGTCGATAGTCGATAGTCGAGTCGATAGTCGAGTCGATAGTCGAGTCGATAGTCGAGTCGATAGTCGAGTCGATAGTCGAGTCGATAGTCGAGTCGATAGTCGAGTCGATAGTCGAGTCGATAGTCGAGTCGATAGTCGAGTCGATAGTCGAGTCGATAGTCGAGTCGATAGTCGAGTCGATAGTCGAGTCGATAGTCGAGTCGATAGTCGAGTCGATAGTCGAGTCGATAGTCGAGTCGATAGTCGAGTCGATAGTCGAGTCGATAGTCGAGTCGATAGTCGAGTCGATAGTCGAGTCGAGTCGAGTCGATAGTCGAGTCGAATCGAGTCGAGTCGAGTCGAGTCGAGTCGAGTCGAGTCGAGTCGAGTCGATAGTCGAGTCGAGTCGAGTCGAGTCGAGTCGATAGTCGAGTCGAGTCGAGTCGAGTCGAGTCGATAGTCGAGTCGAGTCGAGTCGATAGTCGAGTCGAGTCGAGTCGACAGTCGAGTCGAGGATAGTCGATAGTCGAGTCGAGTCGAGTCGAGTCGATAGTCGAGTCGAGTCGAGTCGACAGTCGAGTCGAGGATAGTCGATAGTCGAGTCGAGTCGATAGTCGAGTCGATAGTCGAGTCGATAGTCGAGTCGAGTCGAGTCGAGTCGATAGTCGAGTCGATAGTCGAGTCGAGTCGAGTCGAGTCGAGTCGAGTCGATAGTCGAGTCGAGTCGAGTCGACAGTCGAGTCGAGGATAGTCGATAGTCGATAGTCGAGTCGAGTAGAGTCGATAGTCGAGTCGATAGTCGAGTCGATAGTCGAGTCGATAGTCGAGTCGATAGTCGAGTCGATAGTCGAGTCGATAGTCGAGTCGATAGTCGAGTCGATAGTCGAGTCGATAGTCGAGTCGATAGTCGAGTCGATAGTCGAGTCGATAGTCGAGTCGATAGTCGAGTCGATAGTCGAGTCGATAGTCGAGTCGATAGTCGAGTCGATAGTCGAGTCGATAGTCGAGTCGATAGTCGAGTCGATAGTCGAGTCGATAGTCGAGTCGATAGTCGAGTCGATAGTCGAGTCGATAGTCGAGTCGATAGTCGAGTCGATAGTCGAGTCGATAGTCGAGTCGATAGTCGAGTCGATAGTCGAGTCGATAGTCGAGTCGATAGTCGAGTCGATAGTCGAGTCGATAGTCGAGTCGATAGTCGAGTCGATAGTCGAGTCGATAGTCGAGTCGATAGTCGAGTCGATAGTCGAGTCGATAGTCGAGTCGATAGTCGAGTCGATAGTCGAGTCGATAGTCGAGTCGAGTCGAGTCGATAGTCGAGTCGAATCGAGTCGAGTCGAGTCGAGTCGAGTCGAGTCGAGTCGAGTCGAGTCGAGTCGATAGTCGAGTCGAGTCGAGTCGAGTCGAGTCGATAGTCGAGTCGAGTCGAGTCGAGTCGAGTCGATAGTCGAGTCGAGTCGAGTCGATAGTCGAGTCGAGTCGAGTCGACAGTCGAGTCGAGGATAGTCGATAGTCGAGTCGAGTCGAGTCGAGTCGATAGTCGAGTCGAGTCGAGTCGACAGTCGAGTCGAGGATAGTCGATAGTCGAGTCGAGGATAGTCGAT
Organism: Pemphredon lugubris; assembly: GCA_933228935.1. Classification (NCBI taxonomy): domain Eukaryota; kingdom Metazoa; phylum Arthropoda; class Insecta; order Hymenoptera; family Crabronidae; genus Pemphredon; species Pemphredon lugubris. The sequence continues at coordinate 37,903,035 of OW121815.1, read as the reverse complement.
AGTCGAGTCGAGTCGAGTCGATAGTCGAGTCGAGTCGAGTCGACAGTCGAGTCGAGGATAGTCGATAGTCGAGTCGAGTCGATAGTCGAGTCGATAGTCGAGTCGATAGTCGAGTCGAGTCGAGTCGAGTCGATAGTCGAGTCGATAGTCGAGTCGAGTCGAGTCGAGTCGAGTCGAGTCGATAGTCGAGTCGAGTCGAGTCGACAGTCGAGTCGAGGATAGTCGATAGTCGATAGTCGAGTCGAGTAGAGTCGATAGTCGAGTCGAGTCGAGTCGAGTCGATAGTCGAGTCGATAGTCGAGTCGATAGTCGAGTCGATAGTCGAGTCGATAGTCGAGTCGATAGTCGAGTCGATAGTCGAGTCGATAGTCGAGTCGATAGTCGAGTCGATAGTCGAGTCGATAGTCGAGTCGATAGTCGAGTCGATAGTCGAGTCGATAGTCGAGTCGATAGTCGAGTCGATAGTCGAGTCGATAGTCGAGTCGAGTCGAGTCGAGTCGAGTCGATAGTCGAGTCGAGTCGAGTCGATAGTCGAGTCGAGTCGAGTCGATAGTCGAGTCGAGTCGAGTCGATAGTCGAGTCGAGTCGAGTCGATAGTCGAGTCGAGTCGAGTCGATAGTCGAGTCGAGTCGAGTCGATAGTCGAGTCCAGTCGAGTCGATAGTCGAGTCGAGTCGAGTCGATAGTCGAGTCGAGTCGATAGTCGAGTCGAGTCGAGTCGAATCGATAGTCGAGTCGAGTCGAGTCGATAGTCGAGTCGAGTCGAGTCGAGTCGATAGTCGAGTCGAGTCGAGTCGATAGTCGAGTCGATAGTCGAGTCGATAGTCGAGTCGATAGTCGAGTCGATAGTCGAGTCGATAGTCGAGTCGATAGTCGAGTCGATAGTCGAGTCGATAGTCGAGTCGATAGTCGAGTCGATAGTCGAGTCGATAGTCGAGTCGATAGTCGAGTCGATAGTCGAGTCGATAGTCGAGTCGATAGTCGAGTCGATAGTCGAGTCGATAGTCGAGTCGATAGTCGAGTCGAGTCGAGTCGAGTCGATAGTCGAGTCGAGTCGAGTCGATAGTCGAGTCGAGTCGAGTCGATAGTCGAGTCGAGTCGAGTCGATAGTCGAGTCGAGTCGAGTCGATAGTCGAGTCGAGTCGAGTCGATAGTCGAGTCGAGTCGAGTCGATAGTCGAGTCCAGTCGAGTCGATAGTCGAGTCGAGTCGAGTCGATAGTCGAGTCGAGTCGATAGTCGAGTCGAGTCGAGTCGAATCGATAGTCGAGTCGAGTCGAGTCGATAGTCGAGTCGAGTCGAGTCGAGTCGATAGTCGAGTCGAGTCGAGTCGATAGTCGAGTCGACAGTCGAGTCGAGGATAGTCGATAGTCGATAGTCGAGTCGAGTCGAGTCGAGTCGATAGTCGAGTCGAGTCGAGTCGACAGTCGAGTCGAGGATAGTCGATAGTCGATAGTCGAGTCGAGTCGAGTCGATAGTCGAGTCGATAGTCGAGTCGAGTCGAGTCTAGTCGATAGTCGAGTCGAGTCGATAGTCGAGTCGATAGTCGAGTCGAGTCGAGTCGAGTCGATAGTCGAGTCGATAGTCGAGTCGATAGTCGAGTCGATAGTCGAGTCGATAGTCGAGTCGATAGTCGAGTCGATAGTCGAGTCGATAGTCGAGTCGATAGTCGAGTCGATAGTCGAGTCGATAGTCGAGTCGATAGTCGAGTCGATAGTCGAGTCGATAGTCGAGTCGATAGTCGAGTCGATAGTCGAGTCGATAGTCGAGTCGATAGTCGAGTCGATAGTCGAGTCGATAGTCGAGTCGATAGTCGAGTCGATAGTCGAGTCGATAGTCGAGTCGATAGTCGAGTCGATAGTCGAGTCGATAGTCGAGTCGATAGTCGAGTCGATAGTCGAGTCGATAGTCGAGTCGATAGTCGAGTCGATAGTCGAGTCGATAGTCGAGTCGATAGTCGAGTCGATAGTCGAGTCGATAGTCGAGTCGATAGTCGAGTCGATAGTCGAGTCGATAGTCGAGTCGATAGTCGAGTCGATAGTCGAGTCGATAGTCGAGTCGATAGTCGAGTCGATAGTCGAGTCGATAGTCGAGTCGATAGTCGAGTCGATAGTCGAGTCGATAGTCGAGTCGATAGTCGAGTCGATAGTCGAGTCGATAGTCGAGTCGATAGTCGAGTCGATAGTCGAGTCGATAGTCGAGTCGATAGTCGAGTCGATAGTCGAGTCGATAGTCGAGTCGATAGTCGAGTCGATAGTCGAGTCGATAGTCGAGTCGATAGTCGAGTCGAGTCGAGTCGATAGTCGAGTCGAGTCGATAGTCGAGTCGAATCGAGTCGAGTCGAGTCGATAGTCGAGTCGAGTCGAGTCGATAGTCGAGTCGATAGTCGAGTCGATAGTCCAGTCGATAGTCGAGTCGATAGTCGAGTCGATAGTCGAGTCGATAGTCGAGTCGATAGTCGAGTCGATAGTCGAGTCGATAGTCGAGTCGATAGTCGAGTCGATAGTCGAGTCGATAGTCGAGTCGATAGTCGAGTCGATAGTCGAGTCGATAGTCGAGTCGATAGTCGAGTCGATAGTCGAGTCGATAGTCGAGTCGATAGTCGAGTCGATAGTCGAGTAGATAGTCGAGTCGATAGTCGAGTCGATAGGCGAGTCGATAGTCGAGTCGATAGTCGAGTCGATAGTCGAGTCGATAGTCGAGTCGATAGTCGAGTCGATAGTCGAGTCGATAGTCGAGTCGATAGTCGAGTCGATAGTCGAGTCGATAGTCGAGTCGATAGTCGAGTCGATAGTCGAGTCGATAGTCGAGTCGATAGTCGAGTCGATAGTCGAGTCGATAGTCGAGTCGATAGTCGAGTCGATAGTCGAGTCGATAGTCGAGTCGATAGTCGAGTCGATAGTCGAGTCGATAGTCGAGTCGATAGTCGAGTCGATAGTCGAGTGGATAGTCGAGTCGATAGTCGAGTCGATAGTCGAGTCGATAGTCGAGTCGATAGTCGAGTCGATAGTCGAGTCGATAGTCGAGTCGATAGTCGAGTCGATAGTCGAGTCGATAGTCGAGTCGATAGTCGAGTCGATAGTCGAGTCGATAGTCGAGTCGATAGTCGAGTCGATAGTCGAGTCGATAGTCGAGTCGATAGTCGAGTCGATAGTCGAGTCGAGTCGAGTCGATAGTCGAGTCGAGTCGATAGTCGAGTCGAATCGAGTCGAGTCGATAGTCGAGTCGAGTCGAGTCGATAGTCGAGTCGATAGTCGAGTCGATAGTCCAGTCGATAGTCGAGTCGATAGTCGAGTCGATAGTCGAGTCGATAGTCGAGTCGATAGTCGAGTCGATAGTCGAGTCGATAGTCGAGTCGATAGTCGAGTCGATAGTCGAGTCGATAGTCGAGTCGATAGTCGAGTCGATAGTCGAGTCGATAGTCGAGTCGATAGTCGAGTCGATAGTCGAGTCGATAGTCGAGTCGATAGTCGAGTCGATAGTCGAGTCGATAGTCGAGTCGATAGTCGAGTCGATAGTCGAGTCGATAGTCGAGTCGATAGTCGAGTCGATAGTCGAGTCGATAGTCGAGTCGATAGTCGAGTCGATAGTCGAGTCGATAGTCGAGTCGATAGTCGAGTCGATAGTCGAGTCGATAGTCGAGTCGATAGTCGAGTCGATAGTCGAGTCGATAGTCGAGTCGATAGTCGAGTCGATAGTCGAGTCGATAGTCGAGTCGATAGTCGAGTCGAGTCGAGTCGAGTCGAGTCGAGTCGAGTCGATAGTCGAGTCGATAGTCGAGTCGAGTCGAGTCGATAGTCGAGTCGATAGTCGAGTCGATAGTCGAGTCGATAGTCGAGTCGATAGTCGAGTCGATAGTCGAGTCGATAGTCGAGTCGATAGTCGAGTCGATAGTCGAGTCGATAGTCGAGTCGATAGTCGAGTCGATAGTCGAGTCGATAGTCGAGTCGATAGTCGAGTCGATAGTCGAGTCGATAGTCGAGTCGATAGTCGAGTCGAGTCGAGTCGATAGTCGAGTCGAATCGAGTCGAGTCGAGTCGAGTCGAGTCGATAGTCGAGTCGAGTCGAGTCGATAGTCGAGTCGATAGTCCAGTCGAGTCGAGTCGATAGTCGAGTCGAGTCGATAGTCGAGTCGAGTCGAGTCGAGTCGAGTCGAGTCGAGTCGAGTCGAGTCGATAGTCGAGTCGAGTCGAGTCGAGTCGAGTCGATAGTCGAGTCGAGTCGAGTCGAGTCGAGTCGATAGTCGAGTCGAGTCGAGTCGATAGTCGAGTCGAGTCGAGTCGACAGTCGAGTCGAGGATAGTCGATAGTCGAGTCGAGTCGAGTCGAGTCGATAGTCGAGTCGAGTCGAGTCGACAGTCGAGTCGAGGATAGTCGATAGTCGAGTCGAGGATAGTCGATAGTCGAGTCGAGTCGAGTCGAGTCGATAGTCGAGTCGAGTCGAGTCGACAGTCGAGTCGAGGATAGTCGATAGTCGAGTCGAGTCGATAGTCGAGTCGATAGTCGAGTCGATAGTCGAGTCGAGTCGAGTCGAGTCGATAGTCGAGTCGATAGTCGAGTCGAGTCGAGTCGAGTCGAGTCGAGTCGATAGTCGAGTCGAGTCGAGTCGACAGTCGAGTCGAGGATAGTCGATAGTCGATAGTCGAGTCGAGTAGAGTCGATAGTCGAGTCGAGTCGAGTCGAGTCGATAGTCGAGTCGATAGTCGAGTCGATAGTCGAGTCGATAGTCGAGTCGATAGTCGAGTCGATAGTCGAGTCGATAGTCGAGTCGATAGTCGAGTCGATAGTCGAGTCGATAGTCGAGTCGATAGTCGAGTCGATAGTCGAGTCGATAGTCGAGTCGATAGTCGAGTCGATAGTCGAGTCGATAGTCGAGTCGATAGTCGAGTCGATAGTCGAGTCGATAGTCGAGTCGATAGTCGAGTCGATAGTCGAGTCGATAGTCGAGTCGATAGTCGAGTCGATAGTCGAGTCGATAGTCGAGTCGATAGTCGAGTCGATAGTCGAGTCGATAGTCGAGTCGAGTCGAGTCGAGTCGAGTCGATAGTCGAGTCGAGTCGAGTCGATAGTCGAGTCGAGTCGAGTCGATAGTCGAGTCGAGTCGAGTCGATAGTCGAGTCGAGTCGAGTCGATAGTCGAGTCGAGTCGAGTCGATAGTCGAGTCGAGTCGAGTCGATAGTCGAGTCCAGTCGAGTCGATAGTCGAGTCGAGTCGAGTCGATAGTCGAGTCGAGTCGATAGTCGAGTCGAGTCGAGTCGATAGTCGAGTCGAGTCGAGTCGATAGTCGAGTCGAGTCGAGTCGATAGTCGAGTCGACAGTCGAGTCGAGGATAGTCGATAGTCGATAGTCGAGTCGAGTCGAGTCGAGTCGATAGTCGAGTCGAGTCGAGTCGACAGTCGAGTCGAGGATAGTCGATAGTCGATAGTCGAGTCGAGTCGAGTCGATAGTCGAGTCGATAGTCGAGTCGAGTCGAGTCTAGTCGATAGTCGAGTCGAGTCGATAGTCGAGTCGATAGTCGAGTCGAGTCGAGTCGAGTCGATAGTCGAGTCGATAGTCGAGTCGATAGTCGAGTCGATAGTCGAGTCGATAGTCGAGTCGATAGTCGAGTCGATAGTCGAGTCGATAGTCGAGTCGATAGTCGAGTCGATAGTCGAGTCGATAGTCGAGTCGATAGTCGAGTCGATAGTCGAGTCGATAGTCGAGTCGATAGTCGAGTCGATAGTCGAGTCGATAGTCGAGTCGATAGTCGAGTCGATAGTCGAGTCGATAGTCGAGTCGATAGTCGAGTCGATAGTCGAGTCGATAGTCGAGTCGATAGTCGAGTCGATAGTCGAGTCGATAGTCGAGTCGATAGTCGAGTCGATAGTCGAGTCGATAGTCGAGTCGATAGTCGAGTCGATAGTCGAGTCGATAGTCGAGTCGATAGTCGAGTCGATAGTCGAGTCGATAGTCGAGTCGATAGTCGAGTCGATAGTCGAGTCGATAGTCGAGTCGATAGTCGAGTCGATAGTCGAGTCGATAGTCGAGTCGATAGTCGAGTCGATAGTCGAGTCGATAGTCGAGTCGATAGTCGAGTCGATAGTCGAGTCGATAGTCGAGTCGATAGTCGAGTCGATAGTCGAGTCGATAGTCGAGTCGATAGTCGAGTCGATAGTCGAGTCGATAGTCGAGATGATAGTCGAGTCGATAGTCGAGTCGATAGTCGAGTCGATAGTCGAGTCGATAGTCGAGTCGATAGTCGAGTCGATAGTCGAGTCGATAGTCGAGTCGATAGTCGAGTCGATAGTCGAGTCGATAGTCGAGTCGAGTCGAGTCGATAGTCGAGTCGAGTCGATAGTCGAGTCGAATCGAGTCGAGTCGAGTCGATAGTCGAGTCGATAGTCGAGTCGATAGTCCAGTCGATAGTCGAGTCGATAGTCGAGTCGATAGTCGAGTCGATAGTCGAGTCGATAGTCGAGTCGATAGTCGAGTCGATAGTCGAGTCGATAGTCGAGTCGATAGTCGAGTCGATAGTCGAGTCGATAGTCGAGTCGATAGTCGAGTCGATAGTCGAGTCGATAGTCGAGTCGATAGTCGAGTCGATAGTCGAGTCGATAGTCGAGTCGATAGTCGAGTCGATAGTCGAGTCGATAGTCGAGTCGATAGTCGAGTCGATAGTCGAGTCGATAGTCGAGTCGATAGTCGAGTCGATAGTCGAGTCGATAGTCGAGTCGATAGTCGAGTCGATAGTCGAGTCGATAGTCGAGTCGATAGTCGAGTCGATAGTCGAGTCGATAGTCGAGTCGATAGTCGAGTCGATAGTCGAGTCGATAGTCGAGTCGATAGTCGAGTCGATAGTCGAGTCGATAGTCGAGTCGATAGTCGAGTCGATAGTCGAGTCGATAGTCGAGTCGATAGTCGAGTCGATAGTCGAGTCGATAGTCGAGTCGATAGTCGAGTCGAGTCGAGTCGAGTCGATAGTCGAGTCGAGTCGAGTCGAGTCGATAGTCGAGTCGAGTCGAGTCGACAGTCGAGTCGAGTCGAGTCGATAGTCGAGTCGAGTCGAGTCGATAGTCGAGTCGAGTCGAGTCGAGTCGATAGTCGAGTCGAGTCGAGTCGATAGTCGAGTGGAGTCGAGTCGATAGTCGAGTCGAGTCGAGTCGATAGTCGAGTCGAGTCGAGTCGATAGTCGAGTCGAGTCGATAGTCGAGTCGAGTCGAGTCGAATCGATAGTCGAGTCGAGTCGAGTCGATAGTCGAGTCGAGTCGAGTCGAGTCGATAGTCGAGTCGAGTCGAGTCGATAGTCGAGTCGACAGTCGAGTCGAGGATAGTCGATAGTCGATAGTCGAGTCGAGTCGAGTCGAGTCGAGTCGACAGTCGAGTCGAGGATAGTCGATAGTCGATAGTCGAGTCGAGTCGAGGATAGTCGATAGTCGATAGTCGAGTCGAGTCGAGTCGATAGTCGAGTCGATAGTCGAGTCGAGTCGAGTCTAGTCGATAGTCGAGTCGAGTCGATAGTCGAGTCGATAGTCGAGTCGAGTCGAGTCGAGTCGATAGTCGAGTCGATAGTCGAGTCGATAGTCGAGTCGATAGTCGAGTCGATAGTCGAGTCGATAGTCGAGTCGATAGTCGAGTCGATAGTCGAGTCGATAGTCGAGTCGATAGTCGAGTCGATAGTCGAGTCGATAGTCGAGTCGATAGTCGAGTCGATAGTCGAGTCGATAGTCGAGTCGATAGTCGAGTCGATAGTCGAGTCGATAGTCGAGTCGATAGTCGAGTCGATAGTCGAGTCGATAGTCGAGTCGATAGTCGAGTCGATAGTCGAGTCGATAGTCGAGTCGATAGTCGAGTCGATAGTCGAGTCGATAGTCGAGTCGATAGTCGAGTCGATAGTCGAGT
>OW121815.1:37842663-37894961 GCA_933228935.1 Pemphredon lugubris | reverse complement strand
TAGTCGAGTCGATAGTCGAGTCGATAGTCGAGTCGATAGTCGAGTCGATAGTCGAGTCGATAGTCGAGTCGATAGTCGAGTCGATAGTCGAGTCGATAGTCGAGTCGATAGTCGAGTCGATAGTCGAGTCGATAGTCGAGTCGATAGTCGAGTCGATAGTCGAGTCGATAGTCGAGTAGATAGTCCGAGTCGATAGTCGAGTCGATAGTCGAGTCGATAGTCGAGTCGATAGTCGAGTCGATAGACGAAGTCGATAGTCGAGTCGATAGTCGAGTCGATAGTCGAGTCGATAGTCGAGTCGATAGTCGAGTCGATAGTCGAGTCGATAGTCGAGTCGATAGTCGAGTCGATAGTCGAGTCGAGTCGAGTCGAGTCGATAGTCGAGTCGATAGTCGAGTCGATAGTCGAGTCGATAGTCGAGTCGATAGTCGAGGTCGATAGTCGAGTCGAAGTCGAGTCGATAGTCGAGTCGATAGTCGAGTCGATAGTCGAGTCGATAGTCGAGTCGATAGTCGAGTCGATATTCGAGTCGATAGTCGAGTCGATAGTCGAGTCGATAGTCGAGTCGATAGTCGAGTCGATAGTCGAGTCGATAGTCGAGTCGATAGTCGAGTCGATAGTCGAGTCGATAGTCGAGTCGATAGTCGAGTCGATAGTCGAGTCGATAGTCGAGTCGATAGTCGAGTCGATAGTCGAGTCGATAGTCGAGTCGATAGTCGAGTCGAGTCGAGTCGACAGTCGAGTCGAGGATAGTCGATAGTCGATAGTCGAGTCGAGTAGAGTCGATAGTCGAGTCGATAGTCGAGTCGATAGTCGAGTCGATAGTCGAGTCGATAGTCGAGTCGATAGTCGAGTCGATAGTCGAGTCGATAGTCGAGTCGATAGTCGAGTCGATAGTCGAGTCGATAGTCGAGTCGATAGTCGAGTCGATAGTCGAGTCGAGTCGAGTCGACAGTCGAGTCGAGGATAGTCGATAGTCGAGTCGAGTCGAGTCGAGTCGATAGTCGAGTCGATAGTCGAGTCGAGTCGAGTCGATAGTCGAGTCGATAGTCGAGTCGATAGTCGAGTCGATAGTCGAGTCGATAGTCGAGTCGATAGTCGAGTCGATAGTCGAGTCGAGTCGAGTCGAGTCGAGTCGATAGTCGAGTCGAGTCGAGTCGATAGTCGAGTCGAGTCGAGTCGATAGTCGAGTCGAGTCGAGTCGACAGTCGAGTCGAGGATAGTCGATAGTCGAGGTCGAGTCGAGTCGAGTCGATAGTCGAGTCGATAGACCGAGTCGAGTCGAGTCGATAGTCGAGTCGATAGTCGAGTCGATTCGATGTCGATAGTCGAGTCGATAGTCGAGTCGATAGTCGAGTCGATAGTCGAGTCGATAGTCGATGTCGATAGTCGAGTCGATAGTCGAGTCGATAGTCGAGTCGATAGTCGAGTCGATAGTCGAGTCGATAGTCGAGTCGATAGTCGAGTCGATAGTCGAGTCGATAGTCGAGTCGATAGTCGAGTCGATAGTCGAGTCGATAGTCGAGTCGATAGTCGAGTCGATAGTCGAGTCGATAGTCGAGTCGATAGTCGAGTCGATAGTCGAGTCGATAGTCGAGTCGATAGTCGAGGTCGATAGTCGAGTCGATAGTCGAGTCGATAGTCGAGTCGATAGTCGAGTCGATAGTCGAGTCGATAGTCGAGTCGATAGTCGAGTCGAGTCGAGTCGAGTCGATAGTCGAGTCGAGTCGAGTCGATAGTCGAGTCGATAGTCGAGTCGATAGTCGAGTCGATAGTCGAGTCGATAGTCGAGTCGATAGTCGAGTCGATAGTCGAGTCGATAGTCGAGTCGATAGTCGAGTCGAGTCGAGTCGAGTCGATAGTCGAGTCGATAGTCGAGTCGATAGTCGAGTCGATAGTCGAGGTCGATAGTCGAGTCGATAGGTCGAGTCGATAGTCGAGTCGATAGTCGAGGTCGATAGTCGAGTCGATAGTCGAGTCGATAGTCGAGTCGATAGTCGAGTCGATAGTCGAGTCGATAGTCGAGTCGATAGTCGAGTCGATAGTCGAGTCGATAGTCGAGTCGATAGTCGAGTCGAGTCGAGTCGAGTCGATAGTCGAGTCGATAGTCGAGTCGATAGTCGAGTCGATAGTCGAGTCGATAGTCGAGTCGATAGTCGAGTCGATAGTCGAGTCGATAGTCGAGTCGATAGTCGAGTCGATAGTCGAGTCGATAGTCGAGTCGATAGTCGAGTCGAGTCGATAGTCGAGTCGATAGTCGAGTCGATAGTCGAGTCGATAGTCGAGTCGATAGTCGAGTCGATAGTCGAGTCGATATGTCGAGTCGATAGTCGAGTCGATAGTCGAGTCGATAGTCGAGTCGATAGTCGAGTCGATAGTCGAGTCGATAGTCGAGTCGATAGTCGAGTCGATAGTCGAGTCGATAGTCGAGTCGATAGTCGAGTCGATAGTCGAGTCGATAGTCGAGTCGATAGTCGATAGTCGAGTCGATAGTCGAGTCGATAGTCGAGTCGATAGTCGAGTCGAGTCGAGTCGACAGTCGAGTCGAGGATAGTCGATAGTCGATAGTCGAGTCGAGTAGAGTCGATAGTCGAGTCGATAGTCGAGTCGATAGTCGAGTCGATAGTCGAGTCGATAGTCGAGTCGATAGTCGAGTCGATAGTCGAGTCGATAGTCGAGTCGATAGTCGAGTCGATAGTCGAGTCGATAGTCGAGTCGATAGTCGAGTCGATAGTCGAGTCGATAGTCGAGTCGATAGTCGAGTCGATAGTCGAGTCGATAGTCGAGTCGATAGTCGAGTCGATAGTCGAGTCGATAGTCGAGTCGATAGTCGAGTCGATAGTCGAGTCGATAGTCGAGTCGATAGTCGAGTCGATAGTCGAGTCGATAGTCGAGTCGATAGTCGAGTCGATAGTCGAGTCGATAGTCGAGTCGATAGTCGAGTCGAGTCGAGTCGATAGTCGAGTCGAATCGAGTCGAGTCGAGTCGAGTCGAGTCGATAGTCGAGTCGATAGTCGAGTCGATAGTCGAGTCGATAGTCCAGTCGAGTCGAGTCGATAGTCGAGTCGAGTCGATAGTCGAGTCGAGTCGAGTCGAGTCGAGTCGAGTCGATAGTCGAGTCGAGTCGAGTCGAGTCGAGTCGATAGTCGAGTCGAGTCGAGTCGATAGTCGAGTCGAGTCGAGTCGATAGTCGAGTCGAGTCGAGTCGACAGTCGAGTCGAGGATAGTCGATAGTCGAGTCGAGTCGAGTCGAGTCGATAGTCGAGTCGATAGTCGAGTCGAGTCGAGTCGATAGTCGAGTCGAGTCGAGTCGACAGTCGAGTCGAGTCGAGTCGATAGTCGAGTCGAGTCGAGTCGATAGTCGAGTCGAGTCGAGTCGACAGTCGAGTCGAGGATAGTCGATAGTCGAGTCGAGTCGAGTCGAGTCGATAGTCGAGTCGATAGTCGAGTCGAGTCGAGTCGATAGTCGAGTCGAGTCGAGTCGACAGTCGAGTCGAGGATAGTCGATAGTCGATAGTCGAGTCGAGTAGAGTCGATAGTCGAGTCGATAGTCGAGTCGATAGTCGAGTCGAGTCGAGTCGAGTCGATAGTCGAGTCGATAGTCGAGTCGAGTCGAGTCGAGTCGATAGTCGAGTCGATAGTCGAGTCGATAGTCGAGTCGATAGTCGAGTCGATAGTCGAGTCGATAGTCGAGTCGATAGTCGAGTCGATAGTCGAGTCGATAGTCGAGTCGATAGTCGAGTCGATAGTCGAGTCGATAGTCGAGTCGATAGTCGAGTCGATAGTCGAGTCGATAGTCGAGTCGATAGTCGAGTCGATAGTCGAGTCGATAGTCGAGTCGATAGTCGAGTCGATAGTCGAGTCGAGGATAGTCGATAGTCGATAGTCGAGTCGAGTCGAGTCGATAGTCGAGTCGATAGCCGAGTCGAGTCGAGTCGATAGTCGAGTCGAGTCGAGTCGAGTCGATAGTCGAGTCGATAGTCGAGTCGATAGTCGAGTCGATAGTCGAGTCGATAGTCGAGTCGATAGTCGAGTCGATAGTCGAGTCGATAGTCGAGTCGATAGTCGAGTCGATAGTCGAGTCGATAGTCGAGTCGATAGTCGAGTCGATAGTCGAGTCGATAGTCGAGTCGATAGTCGAGTCGATAGTCGAGTCGATAGTCGAGTCGATAGTCGAGTCGATAGTCGAGTCGATAGTCGAGTCGATAGTCGAGTCGATAGTCGAGTCGATAGTCGAGTCGATAGTCGAGTCGATAGTCGAGTCGATAGTCGAGTCGATAGTCGAGTCGATAGTCGAGTCGATAGTCGAGTCGATAGTCGAGTCGATAGTCGAGTCGATAGTCGAGTCGATAGTCGAGTCGAGTCGAGTCGATAGTCGAGTCGAATCGAGTCGAGTCGAGTCGAGTCGAGTCGATAGTCGAGTCGAGTCGAGTCGATAGTCGAGTCGATAGTCGAGTCGATAGTCGAGTCGATAGTCGAGTCGATAGTCGAGTCGAGTCGAGTCGAGTCGAGTCGAGTCGATAGTCGAGTCGATAGTCGAGTCGATAGTCGAGTCGATAGTCGAGTCGATAGTCGAGTCGATAGTCGAGTCGATAGTCCAGTCGAGTCGAGTCGATAGTCGAGTCGAGTCGATAGTCGAGTCGAGTCGAGTCGAGTCGAGTCGATAGTCGAGTCGAGTCGAGTCGAGTCGAGTCGATAGTCGAGTCGAGTCGAGTCGATAGTCGAGTCGAGTCGAGTCGATAGTCGAGTCGAGTCGAGTCGAGTCGAGTCGAGTCGATAGTCGAGTCGATAGTCGAGTCGACAGTCGAGTCGACAGTCGAGTCGACAGTCGAGTCGACAGTCGAGTCGACAGTCGAGTCGACAGTCGAGTCGACAGTCGAGTCGACAGTCGAGTCGACAGTCGAGTCGACAGTCGAGTCGACAGTCGAGTCGACAGTCGAGTCGACAGTCGAGTCGACAGTCGAGTCGACAGTCGAGTCGACAGTCGAGTCGACAGTCGAGTCGACAGTCGAGTCGACAGTCGAGTCGACAGTCGAGTCGACAGTCGAGTCGACAGTCGAGTCGACAGTCGAGTCGACAGTCGAGTCGACAGTCGAGTCGATAGTCGAGTCGATAGTCGAGTCGATAGTCGAGTCGATAGTCGAGTCGATAGTCGAGTCGATAGTCGAGTCGATAGTCGAGTCGATAGTCGAGTCGATAGTCCAGTCGAGTCGAGTCGATAGTCGAGTCGAGTCGAGTCGAGTCGAGTCGATAGTCGAGTCGAGTCGAGTCGAGTCGAGTCGATAGTCGAGTCGAGTCGAGTCGATAGTCGAGTCGAGTCGAGTCGATAGTCGAGTCGAGTCGAGTCGACAGTCGTGTCGAGGATAGTCGATAGTCGAGTCGAGTCGAGTCGAGTCGATAGTCGAGTCGATAGTCGAGTCGAGTCGAGTCGATAGTCGAGTCGATAGTCGAGTCGAGAGTCGAGTCGATAGTCGAGTCGATAGTCGAGTCGATAGTCGAGTCGATAGTCGAGTCGATAGTCGAGTCGATAGTCGAGTCGATAGTCGAGTCGATAGTCGAGTCGATAGTCGAGTCGATAGTCGAGTCGATAGTCGAGTCGATAGTCGAGTCGATAGTCGAGTCGATAGTCGAGTCGATAGTCGAGTCGATAGTCGAGTCGATAGTCGAGTCGATAGTCGAGTCGATAGTCGAGTCGATAGTCGAGTCGATAGTCGAGTCGATAGTCGAGTCGATAGTCGAGTCGATAGTCGAGTCGATAGTCGAGTCGATAGTCGAGTCGATAGTCGAGTCGATAGTCGAGTCGATAGTCGAGTCGATAGTCGAGTCGAGTCGAGTCGAGTCGATAGTCGAGTCGAGTCGAGTCGATAGTCGAGTCGATAGTCGAGTCGATAGTCGAGTCGATAGTCGAGTCGATAGTCGAGTCGATAGTCGAGTCGATAGTCGAGTCGATAGTCGAGTCGATAGTCGAGTCGAGTCGAGTCGAGTCGATAGTCGAGTCGATAGTCGAGTCGATAGTCGAGTCGATAGTCGAGTCGATAGTCGAGTCGATAGTCGAGTCGATAGTCGAGTCGATAGTCGAGTCGATAGTCGAGTCGATAGTCGAGTCGATAGTCGAGTCGATAGTCGAGTCGATAGTCGAGTCGATAGTCGAGTCGATAGTCGAGTCGATAGTCGAGTCGATAGTCGAGTCGATAGTCGAGTCGAGTCGAGTCGAGTCGATAGTCGAGTCGATAGTCGAGTCGATAGTCGAGTCGATAGTCGAGTCGATAGTCGAGTCGATAGTCGAGTCGATAGTCGAGTCGATAGTCGAGTCGATAGTCGAGTCGATAGTCGAGTCGATAGTCGAGTCGATAGTCGAGTCGATAGTCGAGTCGATAGTCGAGTCGATAGTCGAGTCGATAGTCGAGTCGATAGTCGAGTCGATAGTCGAGTCGATAGTCGAGTCGATATTCGAGTCGATAGTCGAGTCGATAGTCGAGTCGATAGTCGAGTCGATAGTCGAGTCGATAGTCGAGTCGATAGTCGAGTCGATAGTCGAGTCGATAGTCGAGTCGATAGTCGAGTCGATAGTCGAGTCGATAGTCGAGTCGATAGTCGAGTCGATAGTCGAGTCGATAGTCGAGTCGATAGTCGAGTCGATAGTCGAGTCGATAGTCGAGTCGAGTCGAGTCGACAGTCGAGTCGAGGATAGTCGATAGTCGATAGTCGAGTCGAGTAGAGTCGATAGTCGAGTCGATAGTCGAGTCGATAGTCGAGTCGATAGTCGAGTCGATAGTCGAGTCGATAGTCGAGTCGATAGTCGAGTCGATAGTCGAGTCGATAGTCGAGTCGATAGTCGAGTCGATAGTCGAGTCGATAGTCGAGTCGATAGTCGAGTCGATAGTCGAGTCGATAGTCGAGTCGATAGTCGAGTCGATAGTCGAGTCGATAGTCGAGTCGATAGTCGAGTCGATAGTCGAGTCGATAGTCGAGTCGATAGTCGAGTCGATAGTCGAGTCGATAGTCGAGTCGATAGTCGAGTCGATAGTCGAGTCGATAGTCGAGTCGATAGTCGAGTCGAGTCGAGTCGATAGTCGAGTCGAATCGAGTCGAGTCGAGTCGAGTCGAGTCGATAGTCGAGTCGATAGTCGAGTCGATAGTCGAGTCGATAGTCCAGTCGAGTCGAGTCGATAGTCGAGTCGAGTCGATAGTCGAGTCGAGTCGAGTCGAGTCGAGTCGAGTCGATAGTCGAGTCGAGTCGAGTCGAGTCGAGTCGATAGTCGAGTCGAGTCGAGTCGATAGTCGAGTCGAGTCGAGTCGATAGTCGAGTCGAGTCGAGTCGACAGTCGAGTCGAGGATAGTCGATAGTCGAGTCGAGTCGAGTCGAGTCGATAGTCGAGTCGATAGTCGAGTCGAGTCGAGTCGATAGTCGAGTCGAGTCGAGTCGACAGTCGAGTCGAGTCGAGTCGATAGTCGAGTCGAGTCGAGTCGATAGTCGAGTCGAGTCGAGTCGACAGTCGAGTCGAGGATAGTCGATAGTCGAGTCGAGTCGAGTCGAGTCGATAGTCGAGTCGATAGTCGAGTCGAGTCGAGTCGATAGTCGAGTCGAGTCGAGTCGACAGTCGAGTCGAGGATAGTCGATAGTCGATAGTCGAGTCGAGTAGAGTCGATAGTCGAGTCGATAGTCGAGTCGATAGTCGAGTCGAGTCGAGTCGAGTCGATAGTCGAGTCGATAGTCGAGTCGAGTCGAGTCGAGTCGATAGTCGAGTCGATAGTCGAGTCGATAGTCGAGTCGATAGTCGAGTCGATAGTCGAGTCGATAGTCGAGTCGATAGTCGAGTCGATAGTCGAGTCGATAGTCGAGTCGATAGTCGAGTCGATAGTCGAGTCGATAGTCGAGTCGATAGTCGAGTCGATAGTCGAGTCGATAGTCGAGTCGATAGTCGAGTCGATAGTCGAGTCGATAGTCGAGTCGATAGTCGAGTCGATAGTCGAGTCGAGGATAGTCGATAGTCGATAGTCGAGTCGAGTCGAGTCGATAGTCGAGTCGATAGCCGAGTCGAGTCGAGTCGATAGTCGAGTCGAGTCGAGTCGAGTCGATAGTCGAGTCGATAGTCGAGTCGATAGTCGAGTCGATAGTCGAGTCGATAGTCGAGTCGATAGTCGAGTCGATAGTCGAGTCGATAGTCGAGTCGATAGTCGAGTCGATAGTCGAGTCGATAGTCGAGTCGATAGTCGAGTCGATAGTCGAGTCGATAGTCGAGTCGATAGTCGAGTCGATAGTCGAGTCGATAGTCGAGTCGATAGTCGAGTCGATAGTCGAGTCGATAGTCGAGTCGATAGTCGAGTCGATAGTCGAGTCGATAGTCGAGTCGATAGTCGAGTCGATAGTCGAGTCGATAGTCGAGTCGATAGTCGAGTCGATAGTCGAGTCGATAGTCGAGTCGATAGTCGAGTCGATAGTCGAGTCGATAGTCGAGTCGATAGTCGAGTCGATAGTCGAGTCGATAGTCGAGTCGATAGTCGAGTCGATAGTCGAGTCGAGTCGAGTCGATAGTCGAGTCGAATCGAGTCGAGTCGAGTCGAGTCGAGTCGATAGTCGAGTCGAGTCGAGTCGATAGTCGAGTCGATAGTCGAGTCGATAGTCGAGTCGATAGTCGAGTCGATAGTCCAGTCGAGTCGAGTCGATAGTCGAGTCGAGTCGATAGTCGAGTCGAGTCGAGTCGAGTCGAGTCGATAGTCGAGTCGAGTCGAGTCGAGTCGAGTCGATAGTCGAGTCGAGTCGAGTCGATAGTCGAGTCGAGTCGAGTCGATAGTCGAGTCGAGTCGAGTCGACAGTCGAGTCGAGGATAGTCGATAGTCGAGTCGAGTCGAGTCGAGTCGATAGTCGAGTCGATAGTCGAGTCGATAGTCGAGTCGATAGTCGAGTCGATAGTCGAGTCGATAGTCGAGTCGATAGTCGAGTCGATAGTCGAGTCGATAGTCGAGTCGATAGTCGAGTCGATAGTCGAGTCGATAGTCGAGTCGATAGTCGAGTCGATAGTCGAGTCGATAGTCGAGTCGGTAGTCGAGTCGATAGTCGAGTCGATAGTCGAGTCGAGGATAGTCGATAGTCGATAGTCGAGTCGAGTCGAGTCGATAGTCGAGTCGATAGCCGAGTCGAGTCGAGTCGAGTCGATAGTCGAGTCGAGTCGAGTCGAGTCGATAGTCGAGTCGATAGTCGAGTCGATAGTCGAGTCGATAGTCGAGTCGATAGTCGAGTCGATAGTCGAGTCGATAGTCGAGTCGATAGTCGAGTCGATAGTCGAGTCGATAGTCGAGTCGATAGTCGAGTCGATAGTCGAGTCGATAGTCGAGTCGATAGTCGAGTCGATAGTCGAGTCGATAGTCGAGTCGATAGTCGAGTCGATAGTCGAGTCGATAGTCGAGTCGATAGTCGAGTCGATAGTCGAGTCGATAGTCGAGTCGATAGTCGAGTCGATAGTCGAGTCGATAGTCGAGTCGATAGTCGAGTCGATAGTCGAGTCGATAGTCGAGTCGATAGTCGAGTCGATAGTCGAGTCGATAGTCGAGTCGATAGTCGAGTCGATAGTCGAGTCGAGTCGATAGTCGAGTCGAATCGAGTCGAGTCGAGTCCAGTCGAGTCGATAGTCGAGTCGAGTCGAGTCGATAGTCGAGTCGATAGTCGAGTCGATAGTCGAGTCGATAGTCGAGTCGATAGTCGAGTCGATAGTCGAGTCGATAGTCGAGTCGATAGTCGAGTCGATAGTCGAGTCGATAGTCGAGTCGATAGTCGAGTCGATAGTCGAGTCGGTAGTCGAGTCGATAGTCGAGTCGATAGTCGAGTCGAGGATAGTCGATAGTCGATAGTCGAGTCGAGTCGAGTCGATAGTCGAGTCGATAGCCGAGTCGAGTCGAGTCGAGTCGATAGTCGAGTCGAGTCGAGTCGAGTCGATAGTCGAGTCGATAGTCGAGTCGATAGTCGAGTCGATAGTCGAGTCGATAGTCGAGTCGATAGTCGAGTCGATAGTCGAGTCGATAGTCGAGTCGATAGTCGAGTCGATAGTCGAGTCGATAGTCGAGTCGATAGTCGAGTCGATAGTCGAGTCGATAGTCGAGTCGATAGTCGAGTCGATAGTCGAGTCGATAGTCGAGTCGATAGTCGAGTCGATAGTCGAGTCGATAGTCGAGTCGATAGTCGAGTCGATAGTCGAGTCGATAGTCGAGTCGATAGTCGAGTCGATAGTCGAGTCGATAGTCGAGTCGATAGTCGAGTCGATAGTCGAGTCGATAGTCGAGTCGATAGTCGAGTCGAGTCGATAGTCGAGTCGAATCGAGTCGAGTCGAGTCCAGTCGAGTCGATAGTCGAGTCGAGTCGAGTCGATAGTCGAGTCGATAGTCGAGTCGATAGTCGAGTCGATAGTCGAGTCGATAGTCGAGTCGATAGTCGAGTCGATAGTCGAGTCGATAGTCGAGTCGATAGTCGAGTCGATAGTCGAGTCGATAGTCGAGTCGATAGTCGAGTCGATAGTCGAGTCGATAGTCGAGTCGATAGTCGAGTCGATAGTCGAGTCGATAGTCCAGTCGAGTCGAGTCGATAGTTGAGTCGAGTCGAGTCGATAGTCGAGTCGAGTCGAGTCGATAGTCGAGTCGAGTCGAGTCGAGGATAGTCGATAGTCGATAGTCGAGTCGAGTCGAGTCGATAGTCGAGTCGATAGTCGAGTCGAGTCGAGTCGAGTCGATAGTCGAGTCGATAGTCGAGTCGATAGTCGAGTCGATAGTCGAGTCGATAGTCGAGTCGATAGTCGAGTCGATAGTCGAGTCGATAGTCGAGTCGATAGTCGAGTCGATAGTCGAGTCGATAGTCGAGTCGACAGTCGAGTCGATAGTCGAGTCGATAGTCGAGTCGATAGTCGAGTCGATAGTCGAGTCGATAGTCGAGTCGATAGTCGAGTCGATAGTCGAGTCGATAGTCGAGTCGATAGTCGAGTCGATAGTCGAGTCGATAGTCGAGTCGATAGTCGAGTCGATAGTCGAGTCGATAGTCGAGTCGATAGTCGAGTCGATAGTCGAGTCGATAGTCGAGTCGATAGTCGAGTCGATAGTCGAGTCGGTAGTCGAGTCGATAGTCGAGTCGATAGTCGAGTCGAGGATAGTCGATAGTCGATAGTCGAGTCGAGTCGAGTCGATAGTCGAGTCGATAGCCGAGTCGAGTCGAGTCGAGTCGATAGTCGAGTCGAGTCGAGTCGAGTCGATAGTCGAGTCGATAGTCGAGTCGATAGTCGAGTCGATAGTCGAGTCGATAGTCGAGTCGATAGTCGAGTCGATAGTCGAGTCGATAGTCGAGTCGATAGTCGAGTCGATAGTCGAGTCGATAGTCGAGTCGATAGTCGAGTCGATAGTCGAGTCGATAGTCGAGTCGATAGTCGAGTCGATAGTCGAGTCGATAGTCGAGTCGATAGTCGAGTCGATAGTCGAGTCGATAGTCGAGTCGATAGTCGAGTCGATAGTCGAGTCGATAGTCGAGTCGATAGTCGAGTCGATAGTCGAGTCGATAGTCGAGTCGATAGTCGAGTCGATAGTCGAGTCGATAGTCGAGTCGATAGTCGAGTCGATAGTCGAGTCGATAGTCGAGTCGATAGTCGAGTCGAGTCGATAGTCGAGTCGAATCGAGTCGAGTCGAGTCGAGTCGATAGTCGAGTCGAGTCGAGTCGATAGTCGAGTCGATAGTCGAGTCGATAGTCGAGTCGATAGTCGAGTCGATAGTCGAGTCGATAGTCGAGTCGATAGTCGAGTCGATAGTCGAGTCGATAGTCGAGTCGAGTCGAGTCGATAGTCGAGTCGAATCGAGTCGAGTCGAGTCGAGTCGAGTCGATAGTCGAGTCGAGTCGAGTCGATAGTCGAGTCGATAGTCGAGTCGATAGTCGAGTCGATAGTCGAGTCGATAGTCCAGTCGAGTCGAGTCGATAGTCGAGTCGAGTCGATTGTCGAGTCGAGTCGAGTCGAGTCGAGTCGATAGTCGAGTCGAGTCGAGTCGAGTCGAGTCGATAGTCGAGTCGAGTCGAGTCGATAGTCGAGTCGAGTCGAGTCGATAGTAGAGTCGAGTCGAGTCGACAGTCGAGTCGAGGATAGTCGATAGTCGAGTCGAGTCGAGTCGAGTCGATAGTCGAGTCGATAGTCGAGTCGAGTCGAGTCGATAGTCGAGTCGATAGTCGAGTCGATAGTCGAGTCGATAGTCGAGTCGATAGTCGAGTCGATAGTCGAGTCGATAGTCGAGTCGATAGTCGAGTCGATAGTCGAGTCGATAGTCGAGTCGATAGTCGAGTCGATAGTCGAGTCGATAGTCGAGTCGATAGTCGAGTCGATAGTCGAGTCGATAGTCGAGTCGATAGTCGAGTCGATAGTCGAGTCGATAGTCGAGTCGAGTCGAGTCGATAGTCGAGTCGAATCGAGTCGAGTCGAGTCGAGTCGAGTCGATAGTCGAGTCGAGTCGAGTCGATAGTCGAGTCGATAGTCGAGTCGATAGTCGAGTCGATAGTCGAGTCGATAGTCCAGTCGAGTCGAGTCGATAGTCGAGTCGAGTCGATAGTCGAGTCGAGTCGAGTCGAGTCGAGTCGATAGTCGAGTCGAGTCGAGTCGAGTCGAGTCGATAGTCGAGTCGAGTCGAGTCGATAGTCGAGTCGAGTCGAGTCGATAGTCGAGTCGAGTCGAGTCGACAGTCGAGTCGAGTATAGTCGATAGTCGAGTCGAGTCGAGTCGAGTCGATAGTCGAGTCGATAGTCGAGTCGATAGTCGAGTCGATAGTCGAGTCGATAGTCGAGTCGATAGTCGAGTCGATAGTCGAGTCGATAGTCGAGTCGATAGTCGAGTCGATAGTCGAGTCGATAGTCGAGTCGATAGTCGAGTCGATAGTCGAGTCGATAGTCGAGTCGATAGTCGAGTCGATAGTCGAGTCGATAGTCGAGTCGATAGTCGAGTCGATAGTCGAGTCGATAGTCGAGTCGATAGTCGAGTCGATAGTCGAGTCGATAGTCGAGTCGATAGTCGAGTCGATAGTCGAGTCGATAGTCGAGTCGATAGTCGAGTCGATAGTCGAGTCGATAGTCGAGTCGATAGTCGAGTCGGTAGTCGAGTCGATAGTCGAGTCGATAGTCGAGTCGAGGATAGTCGATAGTCGATAGTCGAGTCGAGTCGAGTCGATAGTCGAGTCGATAGCCGAGTCGAGTCGAGTCGAGTCGATAGTCGAGTCGAGTCGAGTCGAGTCGATAGTCGAGTCGATAGTCGAGTCGATAGTCGAGTCGATAGTCGAGTCGATAGTCGAGTCGATAGTCGAGTCGATAGTCGAGTCGATAGTCGAGTCGATAGTCGAGTCGATAGTCGAGTCGATAGTCGAGTCGATAGTCGAGTCGATAGTCGAGTCGATAGTCGAGTCGATAGTCGAGTCGATAGTCGAGTCGATAGTCGAGTCGATAGTCGAGTCGATAGTCGAGTCGATAGTCGAGTCGATAGTCGAGTCGATAGTCGAGTCGATAGTCGAGTCGATAGTCGAGTCGATAGTCGAGTCGATAGTCGAGTCGATAGTCGAGTCGATAGTCGAGTCGATAGTCGAGTCGAGTCGATAGTCGAGTCGAATCGAGTCGAGTCGAGTCGAGTCGAGTCGATAGTCGAGTCGAGTCGAGTCGATAGTCGAGTCGATAGTCGAGTCGATAGTCGAGTCGATAGTCGAGTCGATAGTCGAGTCGATAGTCGAGTCGATAGTCGAGTCGATAGTCGAGTCGATAGTCGAGTCGATAGTCGAGTCGATAGTCGAGTCGATAGTCGAGTCGATAGTCGAGTCGATAGTCGAGTCGATAGTCGAGTCGATAGTCGAGTCGATAGTCGAGTCGATAGTCGAGTCGATAGTCGAGTCGATAGTCGAGTCGATAGTCGAGTCGATAGTCGAGTCGATAGTCGTGTCGATAGTCCAGTCGAGTCGAGTCGATAGTCGAGTCGAGTCGATAGTCGAGTCGAGTCGAGTCGAGTCGAGTCGATAGTCGAGTCGAGTCGAGTCGAGTCGAGTCGATAGTCGAGTCGAGTCGAGTCGATAGTCGAGTCGAGTCGAGTCGATAGTCGAGTCGAGTCGAGTCGACAGTCGAGTCGAGGATAGTCGATAGTCGAGTCGAGTCGAGTCGAGTCGATAGTCGAGTCGATAGTCGAGTCGAGTCGAGTCGATAGTCGAGTCGATAGTCGAGTCGATAGTCGAGTCGATAGTCGAGTCGATAGTCGAGTCGATAGTCGAGTCGATAGTCGAGTCGATAGTCGAGTCGATAGTCGAGTCGATAGTCGAGTCGATAGTCGAGTCGATAGTCGAGTCGATAGTCGAGTCGATAGTCGAGTCGATAGTCGAGTCGATAGTCGAGTCGATAGTCGAGTCGATAGTCGAGTCGATAGTCGAGTCGATAGTCGAGTCGATAGTCGAGTCGGTAGTCGAGTCGATAGTCGAGTCGATAGTCGAGTCGAGGATAGTCGATAGTCGATAGTCGAGTCGAGTCGAGTCGATAGTCGAGTCGATAGCCGAGTCGAGTCGAGTCGAGTCGATAGTCGAGTCGAGTCGAGTCGAGTCGATAGTCGAGTCGATAGTCGAGTCGATAGTCGAGTCGATAGTCGAGTCGATAGTCGAGTCGATAGTCGAGTCGATAGTCGAGTCGATAGTCGAGTCGATAGTCGAGTCGATAGTCGAGTCGATAGTCGAGTCGATAGTCGAGTCGATAGTCGAGTCGATAGTCGAGTCGATAGTCGAGTCGATAGTCGAGTCGATAGTCGAGTCGATAGTCGAGTCGATAGTCGAGTCGATAGTCGAGTCGATAGTCGAGTCGATAGTCGAGTCGATAGTCGAGTCGATAGTCGAGTCGATAGTCGAGTCGATAGTCGAGTCGATAGTCGAGTCGATAGTCGAGTCGATAGTCGAGTCGATAGTCGAGTCGATAGTCGAGTCGATAGTCGAGTCGATAGTCGAGTCGATAGTCGAGTCGATAGTCGAGTCGATAGTCGAGTCGATAGTCGAGTCGATAGTCGAGTCGATAGTCGAGTCGAGTCGATAGTCGAGTCGAATCGAGTCGAGTCGAGTCGAGTCGAGTCGATAGTCGAGTCGAGTCGAGTCGATAGTCGAGTCGATAGTCGAGTCGATAGTCGAGTCGATAGTCGAGTCGATAGTCGAGTCGATAGTCCAGTCGAGTCGAGTCGATAGTCGAGTCGAGTCGATAGTCGAGTCGAGTCGAGTCGAGTCGAGTCGAGTCGATAGTCGAGTCGTGTCGAGTCGATAGTCGAGTCGAGTCGAGTCGATAGTCGAGTCGAGTCGAGTCGACAGTCGAGTCGAGGATAGTCGATAGTCGAGTCGAGTCGAGTCGAGTCGATAGTCGAGTCGATAGTCGAGTCGAGTCGAGTCGATAGTCGAGTCGAGTCGAGTCGACAGTCGAGTCGAGGATAGTCGATAGTCGATAGTCGAGTCGAGTAGAGTCGATAGTCGAGTCGATAGTCGAGTCGATAGTCGAGTCGATAGTCGAGTCGATAGTCGAGTCGATAGTCGAGTCGATAGTCGAGTCGATAGTCGAGTCGATAGTCGAGTCGATAGTCGAGTCGATAGTCGAGTCGATAGTCGAGTCGATAGTCGAGTCGATAGTCGAGTCGATAGTCGAGTCGATAGTCGAGTCGATAGTCGAGTCGATAGTCGAGTCGATAGTCGAGTCGATAGTCGAGTCGATAGTCGAGTCGATAGTCGAGTCGATAGTCGAGTCGATAGTCGAGTCGATAGTCGAGTCGATAGTCGAGTCGATAGTCGAGTCGAATCGAGTCGATAGTCGAGTCGATAGTCGAGTCGATAGTCGAGTCGATAGTCGAGTCGATAGTCCAGTCGAGTCGAGTCGATAGTCGAGTCGAGTCGATAGTCGAGTCGAGTCGAGTCGAGTCGAGTCGAGTCGAGTCGATAGTCGAGTCGAGTCGAGTCGAGTCGAGTCGATAGTCGAGTCGAGTCGAGTCGATAGTCGAGTCGAGTCGAGTCGATAGTCGAGTCGAGTCGAGTCGATAGTCGAGTCGAGTCGAGTCGACAGTCGAGTCGAGGATAGTCGATAGTCGAGTCGAGTCGAGTCGAGTCGATAGTCGAGTCGATAGTCGAGTCGAGTCGAGTCGATAGTCGAGTCGAGTCGAGTCGACAGTCGAGTCGAGGATAGTCGATAGTCGATAGTCGAGTCGAGTAGAGTCGATAGTCGAGTCGATAGTCGAGTCGATAGTCGAGTCGAGTCGAGTCGAGTCGATAGTCGAGTCGATAGTCGAGTCGATAGTCGAATCGATAGTCGAGTCGATAGTCGAGTCGATAGTCGAGTCGATAGTCGAGTCGATAGTCGAGTCGATAGTCGAGTCGATAGTCGAGTCGATAGTCGAGTCGATAGTCGAGTCGATAGTCGAGTCGATAGTCGAGTCGATAGTCGAGTCGATAGTCGAGTCGATAGTCGAGTCGATAGTCGAGTCGATAGTCGAGTCGATAGTCGAGTCGATAGTCGAGTCGATAGTCGAGTCGATAGTCGAGTCGATAGTCGAGTCGATAGTCGAGTCGATAGTCGAGTCGATAGTCGAGTCGATAGTCGAGTCGATAGTCGAGTCGATAGTCGAGTCGATAGTCGAGTCGATAGTCGAGTCGATAGTCGAGTCGATAGTCGAGTCGATAGTCGAGTCGATAGTCGAGTCGATAGTCGAGTCGATAGTCGAGTCGATAGTCGAGTCGATAGTCGAGTCGATAGTCGAGTCGATAGTCGAGTCGATAGTCGAGTCGATAGTCGAGTCGATAGTCGAGTCGATAGTCGAGTCGATAGTCGAGTCGATAGTCGAGTCGATAGTCGAGTCGATAGTCGAGTCGATAGTCGAGTCGATAGTCGAGTCGATAGTCGAGTCGATAGTCGAGTCGATAGTCGAGTCGATGATAGTCGATAGTCGATAGTCGAGTCGAGTCGAGTCGATAGTCGAGTCGATAGCCGAGTCGAGTCGATAGTCGAGTCGAGTCGAGTCGAGTCGATAGTCGAGTCGATAGTCGAGTCGATAGTCGAGTCGATAGTCGAGTCGATAGTCGAGTCGATAGTCGAGTCGATAGTCGAGTCGATAGTCGAGTCGATAGTCGAGTCGATAGTCGAGTCGATAGTCGAGTCGATAGTCGAGTCGATAGTCGAGTCGATAGTCGAGTCGATAGTCGAGTCGATAGTCGAGTCGATAGTCGAGTCGATAGTCGAGTCGATAGTCGAGTCGATAGTCGAGTCGATAGTCGAGTCGATAGTCGAGTCGATAGTCGAGTCGATAGTCGAGTCGATAGTCGAGTCGATAGTCGAGTCGATAGTCGAGTCGATAGTCGAGTCGATAGTCGAGTCGATAGTCGAGTCGATAGTCGAGTCGATAGTCGAGTCGATAGTCGAGTCGATAGTCGAGTCGATAGTCGAGTCGATAGTGGAGTCGATAGTCGAGTCGATAGTCGAGTCGATAGTCGAGTCGAGGATAGTCGATAGTCGATAGTCGAGTCGAGTCGAGTCGATAGTCGAGTCGAGTCGAGTCGAGTCGAGTCGATAGTCGAGTCGAGTCGAGTCGATAGTCGAGTCGAGTCGAGTCGACAGTCGAGTCGAGGATAGTCGATAGTCGATAGTCGAGTCGAGTCGAGTCGAGTCGATAGTCGAGTCGAGTCGAGTCGACAGTCGAGTCGAGGATGGTCGATAGTCGATAGTCGAGTCGAGTCGAGTCGATAGTCGAGTCGATAGTCGAGTCGATAGTCGAGTCGATAGTCGAGTCGATAGTCGAGTCGATAGTCGAGTCGATAGTGGAGTCGATAGTCGAGTCGATAGTCGAGTCGATAGTCGAGTCGAGGATAGTCGATAGTCGATAGTCGATAGTCGAGTCGAGTCGAGTCGATAGTCGAGTCGAGTCGATAGTCGAGTCGAGTCGAGTCGAGTCGAGTCGATAGTCGAGTCGAGTCGAGTCGATAGTCGAGTCGAGTCGAGTCGACAGTCGA
Source organism: Pemphredon lugubris (assembly GCA_933228935.1). Classification (NCBI taxonomy): domain Eukaryota; kingdom Metazoa; phylum Arthropoda; class Insecta; order Hymenoptera; family Crabronidae; genus Pemphredon; species Pemphredon lugubris. Next base: position 37,876,960 of record OW121815.1, on the reverse strand, counting down.
GTCGAGGATAGTCGATAGTCGATAGTCGAGTCGAGTCGAGTCGAGTCGATAGTCGAGTCGAGTCGAGTCGAGTCGAGTCGATAGTCGAGTCGAGTCGAGTCGATAGTCGAGTCGATAGTCCATTCGAGTCGAGTCGATAGTCCATTCGAGTCGAGTCGATAGTCGAGTCGAGTCGAGTCGATAGTCGAGTCGAGTCGAGTCGACAGTCGAGTCGAGGATAGTCGATAGTCGAGTCGAGTCGAGTCGATAGTCGAGTCGAGTCGAGTCGATAGTCGAGTCGTGTCGAGTCGATAGTCGAGTCGAGTCGAGTCGATAGTCGAGTCGAGTCGATAGTCGAGTCGAGTCGAGTCGATAGTCGAGTCGATAGTCCAGTCAAGTCGAGTCGATAGTCGAGTCGAGTCGAGTCGACAGTCGAGTCGAGGATAGTCGATAGTCGAGTCGAGTCGAGTCGAGTCGATAGTCGAGTCGATAGTCGAGTCGAGTCGAGTCGATAGTCGAGTCGATAGTCGAGTCGATAGTCGAGTCGATAGTCGAGTCGATAGTCGAGTCGATAGTCGAGTCGATAGTCGAGTCGATAGTCGAGTCGATAGTCGAGTCGATAGTCGAGTCGATAGTCGAGTCGATAGTCGAGTCGATAGTCGAGTCGATAGTCGAGTCGATAGTCGAGTCGATAGTCGAGTCGATAGTCGAGTCGATAGTCGAGTCGATAGTCGAGTCGATAGTCGAGTCGATAGTCGAGTCGATAGTCGAGTCGATAGTCGAGTCGGTAGTCGAGTCGATAGTCGAGTCGATAGTCGAGTCGAGGATAGTCGATAGTCGATAGTCGAGTCGAGTCGAGTCGATAGTCGAGTCGATAGCCGAGTCGAGTCGAGTCGAGTCGATAGTCGAGTCGAGTCGAGTCGAGTCGATAGTCGAGTCGATAGTCGAGTCGATAGTCGAGTCGATAGTCGAGTCGATAGTCGAGTCGATAGTCGAGTCGATAGTCGAGTCGATAGTCGAGTCGATAGTCGAGTCGATAGTCGAGTCGATAGTCGAGTCGATAGTCGAGTCGATAGTCGAGTCGATAGTCGAGTCGATAGTCGAGTCGATAGTCGAGTCGATAGTCGAGTCGATAGTCGAGTCGATAGTCGAGTCGATAGTCGAGTCGATAGTCGAGTCGATAGTCGAGTCGATAGTCGAGTCGATAGTCGAGTCGATAGTCGAGTCGATAGTCGAGTCGATGATAGTCGATAGTCGATAGTCGAGTCGAGTCGAGTCGATAGTCGAGTCGATAGCCGAGTCGAGTCGATAGTCGAGTCGAGTCGAGTCGAGTCGATAGTCGAGTCGATAGTCGAGTCGATAGTCGAGTCGATAGTCGAGTCGATAGTCGAGTCGATAGTCGAGTCGATAGTCGAGTCGATAGTCGAGTCGATAGTCGAGTCGATAGTCGAGTCGATAGTCGAGTCGATAGTCGAGTCGATAGTCGAGTCGATAGTCGAGTCGATAGTCGAGTCGATAGTCGAGTCGATAGTCGAGTCGATAGTCGAGTCGATAGTCGAGTCGATAGTCGAGTCGATAGTCGAGTCGATAGTCGAGTCGATAGTCGAGTCGATAGTCGAGTCGATAGTCGAGTCGATAGTCGAGTCGATAGTCGAGTCGATAGTCGAGTCGATAGTCGAGTCGATAGTCGAGTCGATAGTCGAGTCGATAGTGGAGTCGATAGTCGAGTCGATAGTCGAGTCGAGGATAGTCGATAGTCGATAGTCGAGTCGAGTCGAGTCGATAGTCGAGTCGAGTCGAGTCGAGTCGAGTCGATAGTCGAGTCGAGTCGAGTCGATAGTCGAGTCGAGTCGAGTCGACAGTCGAGTCGAGGATAGTCGATAGTCGAGTCGAGGATAGTCGATAGTCGATAGTCGAGTCGAGTCGAGTCGAGTCGATAGTCGAGTCGAGTCGAGTCGACAGTCGAGTCGAGGATGGTCGATAGTCGATAGTCGAGTCGAGTCGAGTCGATAGTCGAGTCGATAGTCGAGTCGATAGTCGAGTCGATAGTCGAGTCGATAGTCGAGTCGATAGTCGAGTCGATAGTGGAGTCGATAGTCGAGTCGATAGTCGAGTCGATAGTCGAGTCGAGGATAGTCGATAGTCGATAGTCGATAGTCGAGTCGAGTCGAGTCGATAGTCGAGTCGAGTCGATAGTCGAGTCGAGTCGAGTCGAGTCGAGTCGATAGTCGAGTCGAGTCGAGTCGATAGTCGAGTCGAGTCGAGTCGACAGTCGAGTCGAGGATAGTCGATAGTCGATAGTCGAGTCGAGTCGAGTCGAGTCGATAGTCGAGTCGAGTCGAGTCGACAGTCGAGTCGAGGATGGTCGATAGTCGATAGTCGATAGTCGAGTCGATAGTCGAGTCGATAGTCGAGTCGATAGTCGAGTCGATAGTCGAGTCGATAGTCGAGTCGATAGTCGAGTCGATAGTCGAGTCGATAGTCGAGTCGATAGTCGAGTCGATAGTCGAGTCGATAGTCGAGTCGATAGTCGAGTCGATAGTCGAGTCGATAGTCGAGTCGATAGTCGAGTCGATAGTGGAGTCGATAGTCGAGTCGATAGTCGAGTCGATAGTCGAGTCGATAGTCGAGTCGATAGTCGAGTCGAGGATAGTCGATAGTCGATAGTCGAGTCGAGTCGAGTCGATAGTCGAGTCGAGTCGATAGTCGAGTCGAGTCGAGTCGAGTCGAGTCGATAGTCGAGTCGAGTCGAGTCGATAGTCGAGTCGAGTCGAGTCGACAGTCGAGTCGAGGATAGTCGATAGTCGATAGTCGAGTCGAGTCGAGTCGAGTCGATAGTCGAGTCGAGTCGAGTCGACAGTCGAGTCGAGGATAGTCGATAGTCGATAGTCGAGTCGAGTCGAGTCGAGTCGAGTCGAGTCGAGTCGATAGTCGAGTCGATAGTCGAGTCGAGGATAGTCGATAGTCGATAGTCGAGTCGAGTCGAGTCGATAGTCGAGTCGAGTCGAGTCGAGTCGATAGTCGAGTCGAGTCGAGTCGAGTCGATAGTCGAGTCGAGTCGGGTCGATAGTCGAGTCGAGTCGAGTCGATAGTCGAGTCGAGTCGAGTCGATAGTCGAGTCGAGTCGAGTCGATAGTCGAGTCGAGTCGATAGTCGAGTCGAGTCGAGTCGATAGTCGAGTCGAGTCGAGTCGAGTCGATAGTCGAGTCGAGTCGATAGTCGAGTCGAGTCGAGTCGAGTCGATAGTCGAGTCGAGTCGAGTCGATAGTCGAGTCGAGTCGAGTCGATAGTCGAGTCGATAGTCCAGTCGAGTCGAGTCGATAGTCGAGTCGAGTCGAGTCGATAGTCGAGTCGAGTCGAGTCGATAGTCGAGTCGAGTCGAGTCGAGTCGATAGTTGAGTCGAGTCGAGTCGATAGTCGAGTCGAGTCGAGTCGATAGTCGAGTCGACAGTCGAGTCGAGGATAGTCGATAGTCGATAGTCGAGTCGAGTCGAGTCGATAGTCGAGTCGAGTCGAGTCGAGTCGATAGTCGAGTCGAGTCGATAGTCGAGTCGAGTCGAGTCGATAGTCGAGTCGAGTCGAGTCGATAGTCGAGTCGAGTCGAGTCGATAGTCGAGTCGAGTCGATAGTCGAGTCGATAGTCCATTCGAGTCGAGTCGATAGTCGAGTCGAGTCGAGTCGATAGTCGAGTCGAGTCGAGTCGACAGTCGAGTCGAGGATAGTCGATAGTCGAGTCGAGTCGAGTCGAGTCGATAGTCGAGTCGAGTCGAGTCGATAGTCGAGTCGATAGTCGAGTCGATAGTCGAGTCGATAGTCGAGTCGATAGTCGAGTCGATAGTCGAGTCGATAGTCGAGTCGATAGTCGAGTCGATAGTCGAGTCGATAGTCGAGTCGATAGTCGAGTCGATAGTCGAGTCGATAGTCGAGTCGATAGTCGAGTCGATAGTCGAGTCGATAGTCGAGTCGATAGTCGAGTCGATAGTCGAGTCGATAGTCGAGTCGATAGTCGAGTCGATAGTCGAGTCGATAGTCGAGTCGATAGTCGAGTCGATAGTCGAGTCGATAGTCGAGTCGATAGTCGAGTCGATAGTCGAGTCGATAGTCGAGTCGATAGTCGAGTCGATAGTGGAGTCGATAGTCGAGTCGATAGTCGAGTCGATAGTCGAGTCGAGGATAGTCGATAGTCGATAGTCGAGTCGAGTCGAGTCGATAGTCGAGTCGAGTCGATAGTCGAGTCGAGTCGAGTCGAGTCGAGTCGAGTCGATAGTCGAGTCGAGTCGAGTCGATAGTCGAGTCGAGTCGAGTCGACAGTCGAGTCGAGGATAGTCGATAGTCGATAGTCGAGTCGAGTCGAGTCGAGTCGATAGTCGAGTCGAGTCGAGTCGACAGTCGAGTCGAGGATGGTCGATAGTCGATAGTCGAGTCGAGTCGAGTCGATAGTCGAGTCGATAGTCGAGTCGATAGTCGAGTCGATAGTCGAGTCGATAGTCGAGTCGATAGTCGAGTCGATAGTGGAGTCGATAGTCGAGTCGATAGTCGAGTCGATAGTCGAGTCGAGGATAGTCGATAGTCGATAGTCGATAGTCGAGTCGAGTCGAGTCGATAGTCGAGTCGAGTCGATAGTCGAGTCGAGTCGAGTCGAGTCGAGTCGATAGTCGAGTCGAGTCGAGTCGATAGTCGAGTCGAGTCGAGTCGACAGTCGAGTCGAGGATAGTCGATAGTCGATAGTCGAGTCGAGTCGAGTCGAGTCGATAGTCGAGTCGAGTCGACAGTCGAGTCGAGGATGGTCGATAGTCGATAGTCGATAGTCGAGTCGAGTCGAGTCGATAGTCGAGTCGATAGTCGAGTCGATAGTCGAGTCGATAGTCGAGTCGATAGTCGAGTCGATAGTCGAGTCGATAGTCGAGTCGATAGTCGAGTCGATAGTCGAGTCGATAGTCGAGTCGATAGTCGAGTCGATAGTGGAGTCGATAGTCGAGTCGATAGTCGAGTCGATAGTCGAGTCGATAGTCGAGTCGAGGATAGTCGATAGTCGATAGTCGAGTCGAGTCGAGTCGATAGTCGAGTCGAGTCGATAGTCGAGTCGAGTCGAGTCGAGTCGAGTCGATAGTCGAGTCGAGTCGAGTCGAGTCGATAGTCGAGTCGAGTCGAGTCGACAGTCGAGTCGAGGATAGTCGATAGTCGATAGTCGAGTCGAGTCGAGTCGATAGTCGAGTCGAGTCGAGTCGACAGTCGAGTCGAGGATAGTCGATAGTCGATAGTCGAGTCGAGTCGAGTCGAGTCGAGTCGAGTCGATAGTCGAGTCGATAGTCGAGTCGAGGATAGTCGATAGTCGATAGTCGAGTCGAGTCGAGTCGATAGTCGAGTCGAGTCGAGTCGAGTCGATAGTCGAGTCGAGTCGATAGTCGAGTCGAGTCGAGTCGAGTCGAGTCGAGTCGATAGTCGAGTCAAGTCGAGTCGATAGTCGAGTCGAGTCGAGTCGATAATCGAGTCGAGTCGAGTCGATAGTCGAGTCGACGATAGTCGATAGTCGAGTCGAGTCGAGTCGATAGTCGAGTCGAGTCGAGTCGATAGTCGAGTCGAGTCGAGTCGAGTCGATAGTCGAGTCGAGTCGAGTCGATAGTCGAGTCGAGTCGAGTCGAGTCGATAGTCGAGTCGAGTCGATAGTCGAGTCGAGTCGAGTCGATAGTCGAGTCGAGTCGAGTCGATAGTCGAGTCGAGTCGATAGTCGAGTCGAGTCGATAGTCGAGTCGAGTCGAGTCGAATCGATAGTCGAGTCGATAGTCGAGTCGAGTCGAGTCGACAGTCGAGTCGAGGATAGTCGATAGTCGATAGTCGAGTCGAGTCGAGTCGATAGTCGAGTCGATAGTCGAGTCGAGTCGAGTCGAGTCGATAGTCGAGTCGATAGTCGAGTCGATAGTCGAGTCGATAGTCGAGTCGATAGTCGAGTCGATAGTCGAGTCGATAGTCGAGTCGATAGTCGAGTCGATAGTCGAGTCGATAGTCGAGTCGATAGTCGAGTCGATAGTCGAGTCGATAGTCGAGTCGATAGTCGAGTCGATAGTCGAGTCGATAGTCGAGTCGATAGTCGAGTCGATAGTCGAGTCGATAGTCGAGTCGATAGTCGAGTCGATAGTCGAGTCGATAGTCGAGTCGATAGTCGAGTCGATAGTCGAGTCGATAGTCGAGTCGATAGTCGAGTCGATAGTCGAGTCGGTAGTCGAGTCGATAGTCGAGTCGATAGTCGAGTCGAGGATAGTCGATAGTCGATAGTCGAGTCGAGTCGAGTCGATAGTCGAGTCGATAGCCGAGTCGAGTCGAGTCGAGTCGATAGTCGAGTCGAGTCGAGTCGAGTCGATAGTCGAGTCGATAGTCGAGTCGATAGTCGAGTCGATAGTCGAGTCGATAGTCGAGTCGATAGTCGAGTCGATAGTCGAGTCGATAGTCGAGTCGATAGTCGAGTCGATAGTCGAGTCGATAGTCGAGTCGATAGTCGAGTCGATAGTCGAGTCGATAGTCGAGTCGATAGTCGAGTCGATAGTCGAGTCGATAGTCGAGTCGATAGTCGAGTCGATAGTCGAGTCGATAGTCGAGTCGATAGTCGAGTCGATAGTCGAGTCGATAGTCGAGTCGATAGTCGAGTCGATAGTCGAGTCGATAGTCGAGTCGATAGTCGAGTCGATAGTCGAGTCGATAGTCGAGTCGATAGTCGAGTCGATAGTCGAGTCGATAGTCGAGTCGATAGTCGAGTCGATAGTCGAGTCGATAGTCGAGTCGATAGTCGAGTCGATAGTCGAGTCGATAGTCGAGTCGATAGTCGAGTCGATAGTCGAGTCGATAGTCGAGTCGATAGTCGAGTCGAGTCGATAGTCGAGTCGAATCGAGTCGAGTCGAGTCGAGTCGAGTCGATAGTCGAGTCGAGTCGAGTCGATAGTCGAGTCGATAGTCGAGTCGATAGTCGAGTCGATAGTCGAGTCGATAGTCCAGTCGAGTCGAGTCGATAGTCGAGTCGAGTCGATAGTCGAGTCGAGTCGAGTCGAGTCGAGTCGAGTCGATAGTCGAGTCGTGTCGAGTCGATAGTCGAGTCGAGTCGAGTCGATAGTCGAGTCGAGTCGAGTCGACAGTCGAGTCGAGGATAGTCGATAGTCGAGTCGAGTCGAGTCGAGTCGATAGTCGAGTCGATAGTCGAGTCGAGTCGAGTCGATAGTCGAGTCGAGTCGAGTCGACAGTCGAGTCGAGGATAGTCGATAGTCGATAGTCGAGTCGAGTAGAGTCGATAGTCGAGTCGATAGTCGAGTCGATAGTCGAGTCGATAGTCGAGTCGATAGTCGAGTCGATAGTCGAGTCGATAGTCGAGTCGATAGTCGAGTCGATAGTCGAGTCGATAGTCGAGTCGATAGTCGAGTCGATAGTCGAGTCGATAGTCGAGTCGATAGTCGAGTCGATAGTCGAGTCGATAGTCGAGTCGATAGTCGAGTCGATAGTCGAGTCGATAGTCGAGTCGATAGTCGAGTCGATAGTCGAGTCGATAGTCGAGTCGATAGTCGAGTCGATAGTCGAGTCGATAGTCGAGTCGATAGTCGAGTCGATAGTCGAGTCGAATCGAGTCGATAGTCGAGTCGATAGTCGAGTCGATAGTCGAGTCGATAGTCGAGTCGATAGTCCAGTCGAGTCGAGTCGATAGTCGAGTCGAGTCGATAGTCGAGTCGAGTCGAGTCGAGTCGAGTCGAGTCGAGTCGATAGTCGAGTCGAGTCGAGTCGAGTCGAGTCGATAGTCGAGTCGAGTCGAGTCGATAGTCGAGTCGAGTCGAGTCGATAGTCGAGTCGAGTCGAGTCGACAGTCGAGTCGAGGATAGTCGATAGTCGAGTCGAGTCGAGTCGAGTCGATAGTCGAGTCGATAGTCGAGTCGAGTCGAGTCGATAGTCGAGTCGAGTCGAGTCGACAGTCGAGTCGAGGATAGTCGATAGTCGATAGTCGAGTCGAGTAGAGTCGATAGTCGAGTCGATAGTCGAGTCGATAGTCGAGTCGAGTCGAGTCGAGTCGATAGTCGAGTCGATAGTCGAGTCGATAGTCGAATCGATAGTCGAGTCGATAGTCGAGTCGATAGTCGAGTCGATAGTCGAGTCGATAGTCGAGTCGATAGTCGAGTCGATAGTCGAGTCGATAGTCGAGTCGATAGTCGAGTCGATAGTCGAGTCGATAGTCGAGTCGATAGTCGAGTCGATAGTCGAGTCGATAGTCGAGTCGATAGTCGAGTCGATAGTCGAGTCGATAGTCGAGTCGATAGTCGAGTCGATAGTCGAGTCGATAGTCGAGTCGATAGTCGAGTCGATAGTCGAGTCGATAGTCGAGTCGATAGTCGAGTCGATAGTCGAGTCGATAGTCGAGTCGATAGTCGAGTCGATAGTCGAGTCGATAGTCGAGTCGATAGTCGAGTCGATAGTCGAGTCGATAGTCGAGTCGATAGTCGAGTCGATAGTCGAGTCGATAGTCGAGTCGATAGTCGAGTCGATAGTCGAGTCGATAGTCGAGTCGGTAGTCGAGTCGATAGTCGAGTCGATAGTCGAGTCGAGGATAGTCGATAGTCGATAGTCGAGTCGAGTCGAGTCGATAGTCGAGTCGATAGCCGAGTCGAGTCGAGTCGAGTCGATAGTCGAGTCGAGTCGAGTCGAGTCGATAGTCGAGTCGATAGTCGAGTCGATAGTCGAGTCGATAGTCGAGTCGATAGTCGAGTCGATAGTCGAGTCGATAGTCGAGTCGATAGTCGAGTCGATAGTCGAGTCGATAGTCGAGTCGATAGTCGAGTCGATAGTCGAGTCGATAGTCGAGTCGATAGTCGAGTCGATAGTCGAGTCGATAGTCGAGTCGATAGTCGAGTCGATAGTCGAGTCGATAGTCGAGTCGATAGTCGAGTCGATAGTCGAGTCGATAGTCGAGTCGATAGTCGAGTCGATAGTCGAGTCGATAGTCGAGTCGATAGTCGAGTCGATAGTCGAGTCGATAGTCGAGTCGATAGTCGAGTCGATAGTCGAGTCGATAGTCGAGTCGATAGTCGAGTCGATAGTCGAGTCGATAGTCGAGTCGATAGTCGAGTCGATAGTCGAGTCGATAGTCGAGTCGATAGTCGAGTCGATAGTCGAGTCGATAGTCGAGTCGATAGTCGAGTCGATAGTCGAGTCGATAGTCGAGTCGATAGTCGAGTCGATAGTCGAGTCGATAGTCGAGTCGATAGTCGAGTCGATAGTCGAGTCGAGTCGATAGTCGAGTCGAATCGAGTCGAGTCGAGTCGAGTCGAGTCGATAGTCGAGTCGAGTCGAGTCGATAGTCGAGTCGATAGTCGAGTCGATAGTCGAGTCGATAGTCGAGTCGATAGTCGAGTCGATAGTCGAGTCGATAGTCCAGTCGAGTCGAGTCGATAGTCGAGTCGAGTCGATAGTCGAGTCGAGTCGAGTCGAGTCGAGTCGATAGTCGAGTCGTGTCGAGTCGATAGTCGAGTCGAGTCGAGTCGATAGTCGAGTCGAGTCGAGTCGACAGTCGAGTCGAGGATAGTCGATAGTCGAGTCGAGTCGAGTCGAGTCGATAGTCGAGTCGATAGTCGAGTCGAGTCGAGTCGATAGTCGAGTCGAGTCGAGTCGACAGTCGAGTCGAGGATAGTCGATAGTCGATAGTCGAGTCGAGTAGAGTCGATAGTCGAGTCGATAGTCGAGTCGATAGTCGAGTCGATAGTCGAGTCGATAGTCGAGTCGATAGTCGAGTCGATAGTCGAGTCGATAGTCGAGTCGATAGTCGAGTCGATAGTCGAGTCGATAGTCGAGTCGATAGTCGAGTCGATAGTCGAGTCGATAGTCGAGTCGATAGTCGAGTCGATAGTCGAGTCGATAGTCGAGTCGATAGTCGAGTCGATAGTCGAGTCGATAGTCGAGTCGATAGTCGAGTCGAGTCGATAGTCGAGTCGAGTCGAGTCGAGTCGAGTCGAGTCGAGTCGATAGTCGAGTCGAGTCGAGTCGAGTCGAGTCGATAGTCGAGTCGAGTCGAGTCGATAGTCGAGTCGAGTCGAGTCGATAGTCGAGTCGAGTCGAGTCGACAGTCGAGTCGAGGATAGTCGATAGTCGAGTCGAGTCGAGTCGAGTCGATAGTCGAGTCGATAGTCGAGTCGAGTCGAGTCGATAGTCGAGTCGAGTCGAGTCGACAGTCGAGTCGAGGATAGTCGATAGTCGATAGTCGAGTCGAGTAGAGTCGATAGTCGAGTCGATAGTCGAGTCGATAGTCGAGTCGAGTCGAGTCGAGTCGATAGTCGAGTCGATAGTCGAGTCGATAGTCGAATCGATAGTCGAGTCGATAGTCGAGTCGATAGTCGAGTCGATAGTCGAGTCGATAGTCGAGTCGATAGTCGAGTCGATAGTCGAGTCGATAGTCGAGTCGATAGTCGAGTCGATAGTCGAGTCGATAGTCGAGTCGATAGTCGAGTCGATAGTCGAGTCGATAGTCGAGTCGATAGTCGAGTCGATAGTCGAGTCGATAGTCGAGTCGATAGTCGAGTCGATAGTCGAGTCGATAGTCGAGTCGATAGTCGAGTCGATAGTCGAGTCGATAGTCGAGTCGATAGTCGAGTCGATAGTCGAGTCGATAGTCGAGTCGATAGTCGAGTCGATAGTCGAGTCGATAGTCGAGTCGATAGTCGAGTCGATAGTCGAGTCGATAGTCGAGTCGATAGTCGAGTCGATAGTCGAGTCGATAGTCGAGTCGATAGTCGAGTCGATAGTCGAGTCGATAGTCGAGTCGATAGTCGAGTCGATAGTCGAGTCGATAGTCGAGTCGATAGTCGAGTCGATAGTCGAGTCGATAGTCGAGTCGATAGTCGAGTCGATAGTCGAGTCGATAGTCGAGTCGATAGTCGAGTCGATGATAGTCGATAGTCGATAGTCGAGTCGAGTCGAGTCGATAGTCGAGTCGATAGCCGAGTCGAGTCGATAGTCGAGTCGAGTCGAGTCGAGTCGATAGTCGAGTCGATAGTCGAGTCGATAGTCGAGTCGATAGTCGAGTCGATAGTCGAGTCGATAGTCGAGTCGATAGTCGAGTCGATAGTCGAGTCGATAGTCGAGTCGATAGTCGAGTCGATAGTCGAGTCGATAGTCGAGTCGATAGTCGAGTCGATAGTCGAGTCGATAGTCGAGTCGATAGTCGAGTCGATAGTCGAGTCGATAGTCGAGTCGATAGTCGAGTCGATAGTCGAGTCGATAGTCGAGTCGATAGTCGAGTCGATAGTCGAGTCGATAGTCGAGTCGATAGTCGAGTCGATAGTCGAGTCGATAGTCGAGTCGATAGTCGAGTCGAGTCGATAGTCGAGTCGAATCGAGTCGAGTCGAGTCGAGTCGAGTCGATAGTCGAGTCGAGTCGAGTCGATAGTCGAGTCGATAGTCGAGTCGATAGTCGAGTCGATAGTCGAGTCGATAGTCGAGTCGATAGTCGAGTCGATAGTCCAGTCGAGTCGAGTCGATAGTCGAGTCGAGTCGATAGTCGAGTCGAGTCGAGTCGAGTCGAGTCGATAGTCGAGTCGTGTCGAGTCGATAGTCGAGTCGAGTCGAGTCGATAGTCGAGTCGAGTCGAGTCGACAGTCGAGTCGAGGATAGTCGATAGTCGAGTCGAGTCGAGTCGAGTCGATAGTCGAGTCGATAGTCGAGTCGAGTCGAGTCGATAGTCGAGTCGAGTCGAGTCGACAGTCGAGTCGAGGATAGTCGATAGTCGATAGTCGAGTCGAGTAGAGTCGATAGTCGAGTCGATAGTCGAGTCGATAGTCGAGTCGATAGTCGAGTCGATAGTCGAGTCGATAGTCGAGTCGATAGTCGAGTCGATAGTCGAGTCGATAGTCGAGTCGATAGTCGAGTCGATAGTCGAGTCGATAGTCGAGTCGATAGTCGAGTCGATAGTCGAGTCGATAGTCGAGTCGATAGTCGAGTCGATAGTCGAGTCGATAGTCGAGTCGATAGTCGAGTCGATAGTCGAGTCGATAGTCGAGTCGATAGTCGAGTCGATAGTCGAGTCGATAGTCGAGTCGATAGTCGAGTCGATAGTCGAGTCGAGTCGATAGTCGAGTCGAGTCGAGTCGAGTCGAGTCGAGTCGAGTCGATAGTCGAGTCGAGTCGAGTCGAGTCGAGTCGATAGTCGAGTCGAGTCGAGTCGATAGTCGAGTCGAGTCGAGTCGATAGTCGAGTCGAGTCGAGTCGACAGTCGAGTCGAGGATAGTCGATAGTCGAGTCGAGTCGAGTCGAGTCAGTCGAGTCGAGTCGAGTCGAGTCGATAGTCGAGTCGATAGTCGAGTCGAGTCGAGTCGATAGTCGAGTCGAGTCGAGTCGACAGTCGAGTCGAGGATAGTCGATAGTCGATAGTCGAGTCGAGTAGAGTCGATAGTCGAGTCGATAGTCGAGTCGATAGTCGAGTCGAGTCGAGTCGAGTCGATAGTCGAGTCGATAGTCGAGTCGATAGTCGAATCGATAGTCGAGTCGATAGTCGAGTCGATAGTCGAGTCGATAGTCGAGTCGATAGTCGAGTCGATAGTCGAGTCGATAGTCGAGTCGATAGTCGAGTCGATAGTCGAGTCGATAGTCGAGTCGATAGTCGAGTCGATAGTCGAGTCGATAGTCGAGTCGATAGTCGAGTCGATAGTCGAGTCGATAGTCGAGTCGATAGTCGAGTCGATAGTCGAGTCGATAGTCGAGTCGATAGTCGAGTCGATAGTCGAGTCGATAGTCGAGTCGATAGTCGAGTCGATAGTCGAGTCGATAGTCGAGTCGATAGTCGAGTCGATAGTCGAGTCGATAGTCGAGTCGATAGTCGAGTCGATAGTCGAGTCGATAGTCGAGTCGATAGTCGAGTCGATAGTCGAGTCGATAGTCGAGTCGATAGTCGAGTCGATAGTCGAGTCGATAGTCGAGTCGATAGTCGAGTCGATAGTCGAGTCGATAGTCGAGTCGATAGTCGAGTCGATAGTCGAGTCGATAGTCGAGTCGATAGTCGAGTCGATAGTCGAGTCGATAGTCGAGTCGATAGTCGAGTCGATAGTCGAGTCGATAGTCGAGTCGATAGTCGAGTCGATAGTCGAGTCGATGATAGTCGATAGTCGATAGTCGAGTCGAGTCGAGTCGATAGTCGAGTCGATAGCCGAGTCGAGTCGATAGTCGAGTCGAGTCGAGTCGAGTCGATAGTCGAGTCGATAGTCGAGTCGATAGTCGAGTCGATAGTCGAGTCGATAGTCGAGTCGATAGTCGAGTCGATAGTCGAGTCGATAGTCGAGTCGATAGTCGAGTCGATAGTCGAGTCGATAGTCGAGTCGATAGTCGAGTCGATAGTCGAGTCGATAGTCGAGTCGATAGTCGAGTCGATAGTCGAGTCGATAGTCGAGTCGATAGTCGAGTCGATAGTCGAGTCGATAGTCGAGTCGATAGTCGAGTCGATAGTCGAGTCGATAGTCGAGTCGATAGTCGAGTCGATAGTCGAGTCGATAGTCGAGTCGATAGTCGAGTCGATAGTCGAGTCGATAGTCGAGTCGATAGTCGAGTCGATAGTCGAGTCGATAGTCGAGTCGATAGTGGAGTCGATAGTCGAGTCGATAGTCGAGTCGATAGTCGAGTCGAGGATAGTCGATAGTCGATAGTCGAGTCGAGTCGAGTCGATAGTCGAGTCGAGTCGAGTCGAGTCGAGTCGATAGTCGAGTCGAGTCGAGTCGATAGTCGAGTCGAGTCGAGTCGACAGTCGAGTCGAGGATAGTCGATAGTCGATAGTCGAGTCGAGTCGAGTCGAGTCGATAGTCGAGTCGAGTCGAGTCGACAGTCGAGTCGAGGCTGGTCGATAGTCGATAGTCGAGTCGAGTCGAGTCGATAGTCGAGTCGATAGTCGAGTCGATAGTCGAGTCGATAGTCGAGTCGATAGTCGAGTCGATAGTCGAGTCGATAGTGGAGTCGATAGTCGAGTCGATAGTCGAGTCGATAGTCGAGTCGAGGATAGTCGATAGTCGATAGTCGATAGTCGAGTCGAGTCGAGTCGATAGTCGAGTCGAGTCGATAGTCGAGTCGAGTCGAGTCGAGTCGAGTCGATAGTCGAGTCGAGTCGAGTCGATAGTCGAGTCGAGTCGAGTCGACAGTCGAGTCGAGGATAGTCGATAGTCGATAGTCGAGTCGAGTCGAGTCGAGTCGATAGTCGAGTCGAGTCGAGTCGACAGTCGAGTCGAGGATGGTCGATAGTCGATAGTCGATAGTCGAGTCGATAGTCGAGTCGATAGTCGAGTCGATAGTCGAGTCGATAGTCGAGTCGATAGTCGAGTCGATAGTCGAGTCGATAGTCGAGTCGATAGTCGAGTCGATAGTCGAGTCGATAGTCGAGTCGATAGTCGAGTCGATAGTCGAGTCGATAGTCGAGTCGATAGTCGAGTCGATAGTCGAGTCGATAGTCGAGTCGATAGTGGAGTCGATAGTCGAGTCGATAGTCGAGTCGATAGTCGAGTCGATAGTCGAGTCGATAGTCGAGTCGAGGATAGTCGATAGTCGATAGTCGAGTCGAGTCGAGTCGATAGTCGAGTCGAGTCGATAGTCGAGTCGAGTCGAGTCGAGTCGAGTCGATAGTCGAGTCGAGTCGAGTCGATAGTCGAGTCGAGTCGAGTCGACAGTCGAGTCGAGGATAGTCGATAGTCGATAGTCGAGTCGAGTCGAGTCGAGTCGATAGTCGAGTCGAGTCGAGTCGACAGTCGAGTCGAGGATAGTCGATAGTCGATAGTCGAGTCGAGTCGAGTCGAGTCGAGTCGAGACGAGTCGATAGTCGAGTCGATAGTCGAGTCGAGGATAGTCGATAGTCGATAGTCGAGTCGAGTCGAGTCGATAGTCGAGTCGAGTCGAGTCGAGTCGATAGTCGAGTCGAGTCGAGTCGAGTCGATAGTCGAGTCGAGTCGAGTCGATAGTCGAGTCGAGTCGAGTCGATAGTCGAGTCGAGTCGAGTCGATAGTCGAGTCGAGTCGATAGTCGAGTCGAGTCGAGTCGAGTCGATAGTCGAGTCGAGTCGAGTCGATAGTCGAGTCAAGTCGAGTCGATAGTCGAGTCGAGTCGAGTCGATAATCGAGTCGAGTCGAGTCGATAGTCGAGTCGACGATAGTCGATAGTCGAGTCGAGTCGAGTCGATAGTCGAGTCGAGTCGAGTCGATAGTCGAGTCGAGTCGAGTCGAGTCGATAGTCGAGTCGAGTCGAGTCGATAGTCGAGTCGAGTCGAGTCGAGTCGATAGTCGAGTCGAGTCGATAGTCGAGTCGAGTCGAGTCGATAGTCGAGTCGAGTCGAGTCGATAGTCGAGTCGAGTCGATAGTCGAGTCGAGTCGATAGTCGAGTCGAGTCGATAGTCGAGTCGAGTCGAGTCGAATCGATAGTCGAGTCGATAGTCGAGTCGAGTCGAGTCGACAGTCGAGTCGAGGATAGTCGATAGTCGATAGTCGAGTCGAGTCGAGTCGATAGTCGAGTCGATAGTCGAGTCGAGTCGAGTCGAGTCGATAGTCGAGTCGATAGTCGAGTCGATAGTCGAGTCGAGTCGAGTCGATAGTCGAGTCGATAGTCGAGTCGATAGTCGAGTCGATAGTCGAGTCGATAGTCGAGTCGATAGTCGAGTCGATAGTCGAGTCGATAGTCGAGTCGATAGTCGAGTCGATAGTCGAGTCGATAGTCGAGTCGATAGTCGAGTCGATAGTCGAGTCGATAGTCGAGTCGATAGTCGAGTCGATAGTCGAGTCGATAGTCGAGTCGATAGTCGAGTCGATAGTCGAGTCGATAGTCGAGTCGATAGTCGAGTCGATAGTCGAGTCGATAGTCGAGTCGATAGTCGAGTCGATAGTCGAGTCGATAGTCGAGTCGATAGTCGAGTCGATAGTCGAGTCGAGTCGAGTCGATAGTCGAGTCGATAGTCCATTCGAGTCGAGTCGATAGTCCATTCGAGTCGAGTCGATAGTCGAGTCGAGTCGAGTCGATAGTCGAGTCGAGTCGAGTCGACAGTCGAGTCGAGGATAGTCGATAGTCGAGTCGAGTCGAGTCGATAGTCGAGTCGAGTCGAGTCGATAGTCGAGTCGTGTCGAGTCGATAGTCGAGTCGAGTCGAGTCGATAGTCGAGTCGAGTCGATAGTCGAGTCGAGTCGAGTCGATAGTCGAGTCGATAGTCCAGTCAAGTCGAGTCGATAGTCGAGTCGAGTCGAGTCGATAGTCGAGTCGAGTCGAGTCGAGTCGATAGTTGAGTCGAGTCGATAGTCGAGTCGAGTCGATAGTCGAGTCGAGTCGATAGTCGAGTCGAGTCGAGTCGAGTCGAGTCGATAGTCGAGTCGAGTCGAGTCGATAGTCGAGTCGATAGTCGAGTCGATAGTCGAGTCGATAGTCGAGTCGATAGTCGAGTCGATAGTCGAGTCGATAGTCGAGTCGATAGTCGAGTCGATAGTCGAGTCGATAGTCGAGTCGATAGTCGAGTCGATAGTCGAGTCGATAGTCGAGTCGATAGTCGAGTCGATAGTCGAGTCGATAGTCGAGTCGATAGTCGAGTCGATAGTCGAGTCGATAGTCGAGTCGATAGTCGAGTCGATAGTCGAGTCGATAGTCGAGTCGATAGTCGAGTCGATAGTCGAGTCGATAGTCGAGTCGATAGTCGAGTCGATAGTCGAGTCGATAGTCAAGTCGATAGTCGATAGTCGAGTCGATAGTCGAGTCGATAGTCGAGTCGATAGTCGAGTCGATAGTCGAGTCGATAGTCGAGTCGATTGTCGAGTCGATAGTCGAGTCGATAGTAGAGTCGAGTCGAGTCGATAGTCGAGTCGAGTCGAGTCGATAGTCGAGTCGAGTCGATAGTCGAGTCGAGTCGATAGTCGAGTCGATAGTCCATTCGAGTCGAGTCGATAGTCGAGTCGAGTCGAGTCGATAGTCGAGTCGATTCGAGTCGACAGTCGAGTCGAGGATAGTCGATAGTCGAGTCGAGTCGAGTCGATAGTCGAGTCGAGTCGAGTCGATAGTCGAGTCGAGTCGATAGTCGAGTCGAGTCGAGTCGATAGTCGAGTCGACAGTCGAGTCGAGGATAGTCGATAGTCGAGTCGAGTCGATAGTCGAGTCGAGTCGATAGTCGAGTCGAGTCGATAGTCGAGTCGAGTCGATAGTCGAGTCGAGTCGATAGTCGAGTCGAGTCGATAGTCGAGTCGAGTCGATAGTCGAGTCGATAGTCCATTCGAGTCGATAGTCGAGTCGAGTCGATAGTCGAGTCGATAGTCCATTCGAGTCGAGTCGATAGTCGAGTCGAGTCGAGTCGATAGTCGAGTCGAGTCGAGTCGACAGTCGAGTCGAGGATAGTCGATAGTCGAGTCGAGTCGAGTCGATAGTCGAGTCGAGTCGAGTCGAGTCGATAGTCGAGTCGATAGTCCAGTCAAGTCGAGTCGATAGTCGAGTCGAGTCGAGTCGATAGTCGAGTCGAGTCGAGTCGATAGTCGAGTCGAGTCGAGTCGATAGTCGAGTCGAGTCGAGTCGATAGTCGAGTCGAGTCGAGTCGATAGTCGAGTCGAGTCGAGTCGAGTCGATAGTCGAGTCGAGTCGGGTCGATAGTCGAGTCGAGTCGAGTCGATAGTCGAGTCGAGTCGAGTCGATAGTCGAGTCGAGTCGAGTCGATAGTCGAGTCGAGTCGATAGTCGAGTCGAGTCGAGTCGATAGTCGAGTCGAGTCGAGTCGAGTCGAGTCGAGTCGAGTCGATAGTCGAGTCGAGTCGAGTCGATAGTCGAGTCGAGTCGAGTCGATAGTCGAGTCGATAGTCCAGTCGAGTCGAGTCGATAGTCGAGTCGAGTCGAGTCGATAGTCGAGTCGAGTCGAGTCGATAGTCGAGTCGAGTCGAGTCGAGTCGATAGTTGAGTCGAGTCGAGTCGATAGTCGAGTCGAGTCGAGTCGATAGTCGAGTCGACAGTCGAGTCGAGGATAGTCGATAGTCGATAGTCGAGTCGAGTCGATAGTCGAGTCGAGTCGAGTCGATAGTCGAGTCGAGTCGAGTCGATAGTCGAGTCGAGTCGAGTCGATAGTCGAGTCGAGTCGATAGTCGAGTCGATAGTCCATTCGAGTCGAGTCGATAGTCGAGTCGAGTCGAGTCGATAGTCGAGTCGAGTCGAGTCGACAGTCGAGTCGAGGATAGTCGATAGTCGAGTCGAGTCGAGTCGAGTCGATAGTCGAGTCGAGTCGAGTCGATAGTCGAGTCGATAGTCGAGTCGATAGTCGAGTCGATAGTCGAGTCGATAGTCGAGTCGATAGTCGAGTCGATAGTCGAGTCGATAGTCGAGTCGATAGTCGAGTCGATAGTCGAGTCGATAGTCGAGTCGATAGTCGAGTCGATAGTCGAGTCGATAGTCGAGTCGATAGTCGAGTCGATAGTCGAGTCGATAGTCGAGTCGATAGTCGAGTCGATAGTCGAGTCGATAGTCGAGTCGATAGTCGAGTCGATAGTCGAGTCGATAGTCGAGTCGATAGTCGAGTCGATAGTCGAGTCGATAGTCGAGTCGATAGTCGAGTCGATAGTCGAGTCGATAGTCGAGTCGATAGTGGAGTCGATAGTCGAGTCGATAGTCGAGTCGATAGTCGAGTCGAGGATAGTCGATAGTCGATAGTCGAGTCGAGTCGAGTCGATAGTCGAGTCGAGTCGATAGTCGAGTCGAGTCGAGTCGAGTCGAGTCGAGTCGATAGTCGAGTCGAGTCGAGTCGATAGTCGAGTCGACAGTCGAGTCGAGGATAGTCGATAGTCGATAGTCGAGTCGAGTCGAGTCGAGTCGATAGTCGAGTCGAGTCGAGGATGGTCGATAGTCGATAGTCGAGTCGAGTCGAGTCGATAGTCGAGTCGATAGTCGAGTCGATAGTCGAGTCGATAGTCGAGTCGATAGTCGAGTCGATAGTCGAGTCGATAGTGGAGTCGATAGTCGAGTCGATAGTCGAGTCGATAGTCGAGTCGAGGATAGTCGATAGTCGATAGTCGATAGTCGAGTCGAGTCGAGTCGATAGTCGAGTCGAGTCGATAGTCGAGTCGAGTCGAGTCGAGTCGATAGTCGAGTCGAGTCGAGTCGATAGTCGAGTCGAGTCGAGTCGACAGTCGAGTCGAGGATAGTCGATAGTCGATAGTCGAGTCGAGTCGAGTCGAGTCGATAGTCGAGTCGAGTCGACAGTCGAGTCGAGGATGGTCGATAGTCGATAGTCGATAGTCGAGTCGAGTCGAGTCGATAGTCGAGTCGATAGTCGAGTCGATAGTCGAGTCGATAGTCGAGTCGATAGTCGAGTCGATAGTCGAGTCGATAGTCGAGTCGATAGTCGAGTCGATAGTCGAGTCGATAGTCGAGTCGATAGTGGAGTCGATAGTCGAGTCGATAGTCGAGTCGATAGTCGAGTCGATAGTCGAGTCGAGGATAGTCGATAGTCGATAGTCGAGTCGAGTCGAGTCGATAGTCGAGTCGAGTCGATAGTCGAGTCGAGTCGAGTCGAGTCGAGTCGATAGTCGAGTCGAGTCGAGTCGATAGTCGAGTCGAGTCGAGTCGACAGTCGAGTCGAGGATAGTCGATAGTCGATAGTCGAGTCGAGTCGAGTCGATAGTCGAGTCGAGTCGAGTCGACAGTCGAGTCGAGGATAGTCGATAGTCGATAGTCGAGTCGAGTCGAGTCGAGTCGAGTCGAGTCGATAGTCGAGTCGATAGTCGAGTCGAGGATAGTCGATAGTCGATAGTCGAGTCGAGTCGAGTCGATAGTCGAGTCGAGTCGAGTCGAGTCGATAGTCGAGTCGAGTCGATAGTCGAGTCGAGTCGAGTCGAGTCGAGTCGAGTCGATAGTCGAGTCAAGTCGAGTCGATAGTCGAGTCGAGTCGAGTCGATAATCGAGTCGAGTCGAGTCGATAGTCGAGTCGACGATAGTCGATAGTCGAGTCGAGTCGAGTCGATAGTCGAGTCGAGTCGAGTCGATAGTCGAGTCGAGTCGAGTCGAGTCGATAGTCGAGTCGAGTCGAGTCGATAGTCGAGTCGAGTCGAGTCGAGTCGATAGTCGAGTCGAGTCGATAGTCGAGTCGAGTCGAGTCGATAGTCGAGTCGAGTCGATAGTCGAGTCGAGTCGATAGTCGAGTCGAGTCGATAGTCGAGTCGAGTCGAGTCGAATCGATAGTCGAGTCGATAGTCGAGTCGAGTCGAGTCGACAGTCGAGTCGAGGATAGTCGATAGTCGATAGTCGAGTCGAGTCGAGTCGATAGTCGAGTCGATAGTCGAGTCGAGTCGAGTCGAGTCGATAGTCGAGTCGATAGTCGAGTCGATAGTCGAGTCGATAGTCGAGTCGATAGTCGAGTCGATAGTCGAGTCGATAGTCGAGTCGATAGTCGAGTCGATAGTCGAGTCGATAGTCGAGTCGATAGTCGAGTCGATAGTCGAGTCGATAGTCGAGTCGATAGTCGAGTCGATAGTCGAGTCGATAGTCGAGTCGATAGTCGAGTCGATAGTCGAGTCGATAGTCGAGTCGATAGTCGAGTCGATAGTCGAGTCGATAGTCGAGTCGATAGTCGAGTCGATAGTCGAGTCGATAGTCGAGTCGATAGTCGAGTCGATAGTCGAGTCGATAGTCGAGTCGATAGTCGAGTCGATAGTCGAGTCGAGTCGAGTCGATAGTCGAGTCGATAGTCCATTCGAGTCGAGTCGATAGTCCATTCGAGTCGAGTCGATAGTCGAGTCGAGTCGAGTCGATAGTCGAGTCGAGTCGAGTCGACAGTCGAGTCGAGGATAGTCGATAGTCGAGTCGAGTCGAGTCGATAGTCGAGTCGAGTCGAGTCGATAGTCGAGTCGTGTCGAGTCGATAGTCGAGTCGAGTCGAGTCGATAGTCGAGTCGAGTCGATAGTCGAGTCGAGTCGAGTCGATAGTCGAGTCGATAGTCCAGTCAAGTCGAGTCGATAGTCGAGTCGAGTCGAGTCGATAGTCGAGTCGAGTCGAGTCGAGTCGATAGTTGAGTCGAGTCGATAGTCGAGTCGAGTCGATAGTCGAGTCGAGTCGATAGTCGAGTCGAGTCGAGTCGAGTCGAGTCGATAGTCGAGTCGAGTCGAGTCGATAGTCGAGTCGATAGTCGAGTCGATAGTCGAGTCGATAGTCGAGTCGATAGTCGAGTCGATAGTCGAGTCGATAGTCGAGTCGATAGTCGAGTCGATAGTCGAGTCGATAGTCGAGTCGATAGTCGAGTCGATAGTCGAGTCGATAGTCGAGTCGATAGTCGAGTCGATAGTCGAGTCGATAGTCGAGTCGATAGTCGAGTCGATAGTCGAGTCGATAGTCGAGTCGATAGTCGAGTCGATAGTCGAGTCGATAGTCGAGTCGATAGTCGAGTCGATAGTCGAGTCGATAGTCGAGTCGATAGTCGAGTCGATATTCGAGTCGATAGTCGAGTCGATAGTCGAGTCGATAGTCGAGTCGATAGTCAAGTCGATAGTCGATAGTCGAGTCGATAGTCGAGTCGATAGTCGAGTCGATAGTCGAGTCGATAGTCGAGTCGATAGTCGAGTCGATTGTCGAGTCGATAGTCGAGTCGATAGTCGAGTCGAGTCGAGTCGATAGTCGAGTCGAGTCGAGTCGATAGTCGAGTCGAGTCGATAGTCGAGTCGAGTCGATAGTCGAGTCGATAGTCCATTCGAGTCGAGTCGATAGTCGAGTCGAGTCGAGTCGATAGTCGAGTCGATTCGAGTCGACAGTCGAGTCGAGGATAGTCGATAGTCGAGTCGAGTCGAGTCGATAGTCGAGTCGAGTCGAGTCGATAGTCGAGTCGAGTCGATAGTCGAGTCGAGTCGAGTCGATAGTCGAGTCGACAGTCGAGTCGAGGATAGTCGATAGTCGAGTCGAGTCGATAGTCGAGTCGAGTCGATAGTCGAGTCGAGTCGATAGTCGAGTCGAGTCGATAGTCGAGTCGATAGTCCATTCGAGTCGATAGTCGAGTCGAGTCGATAGTCGAGTCGATAGTCCATTCGAGTCGAGTCGATAGTCGAGTCGAGTCGAGTCGATAGTCGAGTCGAGTCGAGTCGACAGTCGAGTCGAGGATAGTCGATAGTCGAGTCGAGTCGAGTCGATAGTCGAGTCGAGTCGAGTCGAGTCGATAGTCGAGTCGAGTCGAGTCGATAGTCGAGTCGATAGTCCAGTCAAGTCGAGTCGATAGTCGAGTCGAGTCGAGTCGATAGTCGAGTCGAGTCGGGTCGATAGTCGAGTCGAGTCGAGTCGATAGTCGAGTCGAGTCGAGTCGATAGTCGAGTCGAGTCGAGTCGATAGTCGAGTCGAGTCGAGTCGAGTCGATAGTCGAGTCGAGTCGGGTCGATAGTCGAGTCGAGTCGAGTCGATAGTCGAGTCGAGTCGAGTCGATAGTCGAGTCGAGTCGAGTCGATAGTCGAGTCGAGTCGATAGTCGAGTCGAGTCGAGTCGATAGTCGAGTCGAGTCGAGTCGATAGTCGAGTCGAGTCGAGTCGAGTCGATAGTCGAGTCGAGTCGAGTCGATAGTCGAGTCGAGTCGAGTCGATAGTCGAGTCGATAGTCCAGTCGAGTCGAGTCGATAGTCGAGTCGAGTCGAGTCGATAGTCGAGTCGAGTCGAGTCGATAGTCGAGTCGAGTCGAGTCGATAGTCGAGTCGAGTCGAGTCGATAGTCGAGTCGAGTCGAGTCGAGTCGATAGTTGAGTCGAGTCGAGTCGATAGTCGAGTCGAGTCGAGTCGATAGTCGAGTCGACAGTCGAGTCGAGGATAGTCGATAGTCGATAGTCGAGTCGAGTCGAGTCGATAGTCGAGTCGAGTCGAGTCGAGTCGATAGTCGAGTCGAGTCGATAGTCGAGTCGAGTCGAGTCGATAGTCGAGTCGAGTCGAGTCGATAGTCGAGTCGAGTCGATAGTCGAGTCGATAGTCCATTCGAGTCGAGTCGATAGTCGAGTCGAGTCGAGTCGATAGTCGAGTCGAGTCGAGTCGACAGTCGAGTCGAGGATAGTCGATAGTCGAGTCGAGTCGAGTCGATAGTCGAGTCGAGTCGAGTCGAGTCGATAGTCGAGTCGATAGTCGAGTCGATAGTCGAGTCGATAGTCGAGTCGATAGTCGAGTCGATAGTCGAGTCGATAGTCGAGTCGATAGTCGAGTCGATAGTCTAGTCGATAGTCGAGTCGATAGTCGAGTCGATAGTCGAGTCGATAGTCGAGTCGATAGTCGAGTCGAGTCGAGTCGATAGTCGAGTCGAGTCGAGTCGATAGTCGAGTCGAGTCGATAGTCGAGTCGAGTCGATAGTCGAGTCGATAGTCCATTCGAGTCGAGTCGATAGTCGAGTCGAGTCGAGTCGATAGTCGAGTCGAGTCGAGTCGACAGTCGAGTCGAGGATAGTCGATAGTCGAGTCGAGTCGAGTCGATAGTCGAGTCGATAGTCGAGTCGATAGTCGAGTCGATAGTCGAGTCGATAGTCGAGTCGATAGTCGAGTCGATAGTCGAGTCGATAGTCGAGTCGATAGTCGAGTCGATAGTCGAGTCGATAGTCGAGTCGATAGTCGAGTCGATAGTCGAGTCGATAGTCGAGTCGATAGTCGAGTCGATAGTCGAGTCGATAGTCGAGTCGATAGTCGAGTCGATAGTCGAGTCGATAGTCGAGTCGATAGTCGAGTCGAGTCGAGTCGATAGTCGAGTCGAGTCGAGTCGATAGTCGAGTCGAGTCGATAGTCGAGTCGAGTCGAGTCGAGTCGATAGTCGAGTCGAGTCGAGTCGATAGTCGAGTCGAGTCGATAGTCGAGTCGATAGTCCAGTCGAGTTGAGTCGATAGTCGAGTCGAGTCGAGTCGATAGTCGAGTCGAGTCGAGTCGATAGTCGAGTCGAGTCGAGTCGATAGTCGAGTCGAGTCGAGTCGATAGTCGAGTCGAGTCGAGTCGAGTCGATAGTTGAGTCGAGTCGAGTCGATAGTCGAGTCGAGTCGAGTCGATAGTCGAGTCGACAGTCGAGTCGAGGATAGTCGATAGTCGATAGTCGAGTCGAGTCGAGTCGATAGTCGAGTCGAGCCGAGTCGATAGTCGAGTCGAGTCGAGTCGATAGTCGAGTCGAGTCGAGTCGATAGTCGAGTCGAGTCGAGTCGATAGTCGAGTCGAGTCGATAGTCGAGTCGAGTCGATAGTCGAGTCGAGTCGAGTCGATAGTCGAGTCGAGTCGAGTCGAGTCGATAGTCGAGTCGAGTCGAGTCGATAGTCGAGTCGAGTCGAGTCGATAATCGAGTCGAGTCGAGTCGATAGTCGAGTCGACGATAGTCGATAGTCGAGTCGACGATAGTCGATAGTCGAGTCGAGTCGAGTCGATAGTCGAGTCGAGTCGAGTCGATAGTCGAGTCGAGTCGAGTCGAGTCGATAGTCGAGTCGAGTCGAGTCGATAGTCGAGTCGAGTCGAGTCGAGTCGATAGTCGAGTCGAGTCGATAGTCGAGTCGAGTCGAGTCGATAGTCGAGTCGAGTCGAGTCGATAGTCGAGTCGAGTCGATAGTCGAGACGAGTCGAGTCGAATCGATAGTCGAGTCGATAGTCGAGTCGAGTCGAGTCGACAGTCGAGTCGAGGATAGTCGATAGTCGATAGTCGAGTCGAGTCGAGTCGATAGTCGAGTCGAGTCGAGTCGAGTCGATAGTCGAGTCGATAGTCGAGTCGATAGTCGAGTCGATAGTCGAGTCGATAGTCGAGTCGATAGTCGAGTCGATAGTCGAGTCGATAGTCGAGCCGATAGTCGAGTCGATAGTCGAGTCGATAGTCGAGTCGATAGTCGAGTCGATAGTCGAGTCGATAGTCGAGTCGAGTCGAGTCGATAGTCGAGTCGATAGTCCATTCGAGTCGAGTCGATAGTCCATTCGAGTCGAGTCGATAGTCGAGTCGAGTCGAGTCGATAGTCGAGTCGAGTCGAGTCGACAGTCGAGTCGAGGATAGTCGATAGTCGAGTCGAGTCGAGTCGATAGTCGAGTCGAGTCGAGTCGATAGTCGAGTCGTGTCGAGTCGATAGTCGAGTCGAGTCGAGTCGATAGTCGAGTCGAGTCGAGTCGATAGTCGAGTCGATAGTCGAGTCAAGTCGAGTCGATAGTCGAGTCGAGTCGAGTCGATAGTCGAGTCGAGTCGAGTCGATAGTCGAGTCGAGTCGAGTCGATAGTCGAGTCGAGTCGAGTCGATAGTCGAGTCGAGTCGAGTCGAGTCGAGTCGAGTCGAGTCGATAGTCGAGTCGAGTCGATAGTCGAGTCGAGTCGAGTCGATAGTCGAGTCGAGTCGGGTCGATAGTCGAGTCGAGTCGGGTCGATAGTCGAGTCGAGTCGAGTCGAGTCGATAGTTGAGTCGAGTCGAGTCGATAGTCGAGTCGAGTCGAGGATAGTCGATAGTCGATAGTCGAGTCGAGTCGATAGTCGAGTCGATAGTCCAGTCGAGTCGAGTCGATAGTCGAGTCGAGTCGAGTCGATAGTCGAGTCGAGTCGAGTCGATAGTCGAGTCGAGTCGAGTCGATAGTCGAGTCGAGTCGAGTCGATAGTCGAGTCGAGTCGAGTCGAGTCGATAGTTGAGTCGAGTCGAGTCGATAGTCGAGTCGATAGTTGAGTCGAGTCGAGTCGATAGTCGAGTCGAGTCGAGTCGATAGTCGAGTCGACAGTCGAGTCGAGGATAGTCGATAGTCGATAGTCGAGTCGAGTCGAGTCGATAGTCGAGTCGAGTCGAGTCGAGTCGATAGTCGAGTCGAGTCGATAGTCGAGTCGAGTCGATAGTCGAGTCGAGTCGAGTCGATAGTCGAGTCGAGTCGATAGTCGAGTCGATAGTCCATTTGAGTCGAGTCGATAGTCGAGTCGAGTCGAGTCGATAGTCGAGTCGAGTCGAGTCGACAGTCGAGTCGAGGATAGTCGATAGTCGAGTCGAGTCGAGTCGATAGTCGAGTCGAGTCGAGTCGATAGTCGAGTCGATAGTCGAGTCGATAGTCGAGTCGATAGTCGAGTCGATAGTCGAGTCGATAGTCGAGTCGATAGTCGAGTCGATAGTCGAGTCGATAGTCGAGTCGATAGTCGAGTCGAGTCGAGTCGATAGTCGAGTCGAGTCGAGTCGATAGTCGAGTCGAGTCGATAGTCGAGTCGAGTCGATAGTCGAGTCGAGTCGATAGTCGAGTCGATAGTCCATTCGAGTCGAGTCGATAGTCGAGTCGAGTCGAGTCGACAGTCGAGTCGAGGATAGTCGATAGTCGAGTCGAGTCGAGTCGATAGTCGAGTCGATAGTCGAGTCGATAGTCGAGTCGATAGTCGAGTCGAGAGTCGAGTCGATAGTCGAGTCGATAGTCGAGTCGATAGTCGAGTCGATAGTCGAGTCGATAGTCGAGTCGATAGTCGAGTCGATAGTCGAGTCGATAGTCGAGTCGAGTCGAGTCGACAGTCGAGTCGAGGATAGTCGATAGTCGAGTCGAGTCGAGTCGATAGTCGAGTCGAGTCGAGTCGATAGTCGAGTCGTGTCGAGTCGATAGTCGAGTCGAGTCGAGTCGATAGTCGAGTCGAGTCGAGTCGAGTCGATAGTTGAGTCGAGTCGAGTCGATAGTCGAGTCGAGTCGAGTCGATAGTCGAGTCGACAGTCGAGTCGAGGATAGTCGATAGTCGATAGTCGAGTCGAGTCGATAGTCGAGTCGAGTCGATAGTCGAGTCGAGTCGATAGTCGAGTCGAGTCGATAGTCGAGTCGAGTCGAGTCGATAGTCGAGTCGAGTCGAGTCGATAGTCGAGTCGACAGTCGAGTCGAGGATAGTCGATAGTCGATAGTCGAGTCGAGTCGAGTCGATAGTCGAGTCGAGTCGAGTCGAGTCGATAGTTGAGTCGAGTCGAGTCGATAGTTGAGTCGAGTCGAGTCGATAGTCGAGTCGAGTCGAGTCGATAGTCGAGTCGAGTCGAGTCGATAGTTGAGTCGAGTCGAGTCGATAGTCGAGTCGAGTCGGGTCGATAGTCGAGTCGAGTCGAGTCGATAGTTGAGTCGAGTCGAGTCGATAGTCGAGTCGAGTCGAGTCGATAGTCGAGTCGACAGTCGAGTCGAGGATAGTCGATAGTCGATAGTCGAGTCGAGTCGATAGTCGAGTCGAGTCGATAGTCGAGTCGAGTCGAGTCGATAGTCGAGTCGAGTCGAGTCGATAGTCGAGTCGAGTCGAGTCGATAGTCGAGTCGATAGTCCAGTCGAGTCGAGTCGAGTCGAGTCGATAGTCGAGTCGATAGTCGAGTCGATAGTCGAGTCGATAGTCGAGTCGAGTCGAGTCGATAGTCGAGTCGAGTCGAGTCGATAGTCGAGTCGAGTCGAGTCGATAGTCGAGTCGAGTCGATAGTCGAGTCGAGTCGATAGTCGAGTCGAGTCGATAGTCGAGTCGAGTCGATAGTCGAGTCGAGTCGATAGTCGAGTCGAGTCGATAGTCGAGTCGAGTCGATAGTCGAGTCGATAGTCCATTCGAGTCGAGTCGATAGTCGAGTCGAGTCGAGTCGATAGTCGAGTCGAGTCGAGTCGACAGTCGAGTCGAGGATAGTCGATAGTCGAGTCGAGTCGAGTCGATAGTCGAGTCGAGTCGAGTCGATAGTCGAGTCGATAGTCGAGTCGATAGTCGAGTCGATAGTCGAGTCGATAGTCGAGTCGATAGTCGAGTCGATAGTCGAGTCGATAGTCGAGTCGATAGTCGAGTCGATAGTCGAGTCGATAGTCGAGTCGAGTCGAGTCGATAGTCGAGTCGAGTCGAGTCGATAGTCGAGTCGAGTCGATAGTCGAGTCGAGTCGATAGTCGAGTCGATAGTCGAGTCGATAGTCGAGTCGATAGTCGAGTCGATAGTCGAGTCGATAGTCGAGTCGATAGTCGAGTCGATAGTCGAGTCGATAGTCGAGTCGATAGTCGAGTCGATAGTCGAGTCGATAGTCGAGTCGATAGTCGAGTCGATAGTCGAGTCGATAGTCGAGTCGATAGTCGAGTCGATAGTCGAGTCGATAGTCGAGTCGATAGTCGAGTCGATAGTCGAGTCGATAGTCGATAGTCGAGTCGATAGTCGAGTCGATAGTCGAGTCGATAGTCGAGTCGATAGTCGAGTCGATAGTCGAGTCGATTGTCGAGTCGATAGTCGAGTCGATAGTCGAGTCGAGTCGAGTCGATAGTCGAGTCGAGTCGAGTCGATAGTCGAGTCGAGTCGATAGTCGAGTCGATAGTCCATTCGAGTCGAGTCGATAGTCGAGTCGAGTCGAGTCGATAGTCGAGTCGAGTCGAGTCGACAGTCGAGTCGAGGATAGTCGATAGTCGAGTCGAGTCGAGTCGATAGTCGAGTCGAGTCGAGTCGATAGTCGAGTCGAGTCGATAGTCGAGTCGACAGTCGAGTCGAGGATAGTCGATAGTCGATAGTCGAGTCGAGTCGAGTCGATAGTCGAGTCGAGTCGGGTCGATAGTCGAGTCGAGTCGAGTCGATAGTTGAGTCGAGTCGAGTCGATAGTCGAGTCGAGTCGAGTCGATAGTCGAGTCGACAGTCGAGTCGACAGTCGAGTCGAGGATAGTCGATAGTCGATAGTCGAGTCGAGTCGAGTCGATAGTCGAGTCGAGTCGATAGTCGAGTCGAGTCGATAGTCGAGTCGAGTCGATAGTCGAGTCGAGTCGATAGTCGAGTCGAGTCGAGTCGATAGTCGAGTCGAGTCGAGTCGAGTCGATAGTCGAGTCGAGTCGAGTCGATAGTCGAGTCGAGTCGAGTCGATAGTCGAGTCGATAGTCCAGTCGAGTCGAGTCGATAGTCGAGTCGAGTCGAGTCGATAGTCGAGTCGAGTCGAGTCGAGTCGATAGTTGAGTCGAGTCGAGTCGATAGTCGAGTCGAGTCGTGTCGATAGTCGAGTCGACAGTCGAGTCGAGGATAGTCGATAGTCGATAGTCGAGTCGAGTCGAGTCGATAGTCGAGTCGAGTCGAGTCGATAGTCGAGTCGAGTCGAGTCGAGTCGATAGTCGAGTCGAGTCGATAGTCGAGTCGAGTCGATAGTCGAGTCGAGTCGAGTCGATAGTCGAGTCGAGTCGAGTCGATAGTCGAGTCGAGTCGAGTCGAATCGATAGTCGAGTCGATAGTCGAGTCGAGTCGAGTCGACAGTCGAGTCGAGGATAGTCGATAGTCGATAGTCGAGTCGAGTCGAGTCGATAGTCGAGTCGAGTCGAGTCGAGTCGATAGTCGAGTCGATAGTCGAGTCGATAGTCGAGTCGATAGTCGAGTCGATAGTCGAGTCGATAGTCGAGTCGATAGTCGAGTCGATAGTCGAGTCGATAGTCGAGTCGATAGTCGAGTCGATAGTCGAGTCGATAGTCGAGTCGATAGTCGAGTCGATAGTCGAGTCGATAGTCGAGTCGATAGTCGAGTCGATAGTCGAGTCGATAGTCGAGTCGATAGTCGAGTCGAGTCGAGTCGACAGTCGAGTCGAGGATAGTCGATAGTCGAGTCGAGTCGAGTCGATAGTCGAGTCGAGTCGAGTCGATAGTCGAGTCGTGTCGAGTCGATAGTCGAGTCGAGTCGAGTCGATAGTCGAGTCGAGTCGAGTCGAGTCGATAGTTGAGTCGAGTCGAGTCGATAGTCGAGTCGAGTCGAGTCGATAGTCGAGTCGACAGTCGAGTCGAGGATAGTCGATAGTCGATAGTCGAGTCGAGTCGATAGTCGAGTCGAGTCGATAGTCGAGTCGAGTCGATAGTCGAGTCGAGTCGATAGTCGAGTCGAGTCGAGTCGATAGTCGAGTCGAGTCGAGTCGAGAGTCGAGTCGACAGTCGAGTCGAGGATAGTCGATAGTCGATAGTCGAGTCGAGTCGAGTCGATAGTCGAGTCGAGTCGAGTCGTGTCGATTTTTGTGTCGAGTCGAGTCGATAGTTGAGTCGAGTCGAGTCGATAGTCGAGTCGAGTCGAGTCGATAGTCGAGTCGAGTCGAGTCGATAGTTGAGTCGAGTCGAGTCGATAGTCGAGTCGAGTCGGGTCGATAGTCGAGTCGAGTCGAGTCGATAGTTGAGTCGAGTCGAGTCGATAGTCGAGTCGAGTCGAGTCGATAGTAGAGTCGACAGTCGAGTCGAGGATAGTCGATAGTCGATAGTCGAGTCGAGTCGATAGTCGAGTCGAGTCGATAGTCGAGTCGAGTCGAGTCGATAGTCGAGTCGAGTCGAGTCGATAGTCGAGTCGAGTCGAGTCGATAGTCGAGTCGATAGTCCAGTCGAGTCGAGTCGAGTCGAGTCGATAGTCGAGTCGATAGTCGAGTCGATAGTCGAGTCGATAGTCGAGTCGAGTCGAGTCGATAGTCGAGTCGAGTCGAGTCGATAGTCGAGTCGAGTCGAGTCGAGTCGATAGTCGAGTCGAGTCGATAGTCGAGTCGAGTCGATAGTCGAGTCGAGTCGATAGTCGAGTCGAGTCGATAGTCGAGTCGAGTCGATAGTCGAGTCGAGTCGAGTCGATAGTCGAGTCGAGTCGATAGTCGAGTCGATAGTCCATTCGAGTCGAGTCGATAGTCGAGTCGAGTCGAGTCGATAGTCGAGTCGAGTCGAGTCGACAGTCGAGTCGAGGATAGTCGATAGTCGAGTCGAGTCGAGTCGATAGTCGAGTCGAGTCGAGTCGATAGTCGAGTCGATAGTCGAGTCGATAGTCGAGTCGATAGTCGAGTCGATAGTCGAGTCGATAGTCGAGTCGATAGTCGAGTCGATAGTCGAGTCGATAGTCGAGTCGATAGTCGAGTCGATAGTCGAGTCGATAGTCGAGTCGATAGTCGAGTCGAGTCGAGTCGATAGTCGAGTCGAGTCGAGTCGATAGTCGAGTCGAGTCGATAGTCGAGTCGAGTCGATAGTCGAGTCGAGTCGATAGTCGAGTCGATAGTCGAGTCGATAGTCGAGTCGATAGTCGAGTCGATAGTCGAGTCGATAGTAGAGTCGATAGTCGAGTCGATAGTCGAGTCGATAGTCGAGTCGATAGTCGAGTCGATAGTCGAGTCGATAGTCGAGTCGATAGTCGAGTCGATAGTCGAGTCGATAGTCGAGTCGATAGTCGAGTCGATAGTCGAGTCGATAGTCGAGTCGATAGTCGAGTCGATAGTCGAGTCGATAGTCGAGTCGATAGTCGAGTCGATAGTCGAGTCGATAGTCGAGTCGATAGTCGAGTCGATAGTCGAGTCGATAGTCCATTCGAGTCGAGTCGATAGTCGAGTCGAGTCGAGTCGATAGTCGAGTCGAGTCGAGTCGACAGTCGAGTCGAGGATAGTCGATAGTCGAGTCGAGTCGAGTCGATAGTCGAGTCGAGTCGAGTCGATAGTCGAGTCGAGTCGATAGTCGAGTCGAGTCGAGTCGATAGTCGAGTCGACAGTCGAGTCGAGGATAGTCGATAGTCGATAGTCGAGTCGAGTCGAGTCGATAGTCGAGTCGAGTCGGGTCGATAGTCGAGTCGAGTCGAGTCGATAGTTGAGTCGAGTCGAGTCGATAGTCGAGTCGAGTCGAGTCGATAGTCGAGTCGACAGTCGAGTCGAGGATAGTCGATAGTCGATAGTCGAGTCGAGTCGAGTCGATAGTCGAGTCGAGTCGATAGTCGAGTCGAGTCGAGTCGATAGTCGAGTCGAGTCGAGTCGAGTCGATAGTCGAGTCGAGTCGAGTCGATAGTCGAGTCGAGTCGAGTCGATAGTCGAGTCGATAGTCCAGTCGAGTCGAGTCGATAGTCGAGTCGAGTCGATAGTCGAGTCGAGTCGAGTCGATAGTCGAGTCGAGTCGAGTCGAGTCGATAGTTGAGTCGAGTCGAGTCGATAGTCGAGTCGAGTCGTGTCGATAGTCGAGTCGACAGTCGAGTCGAGGATAGTCGATAGTCGATAGTCGAGTCGAGTCGAGTCGATAGTCGAGTCGAGTCGAGTCGATAGTCGAGTCGAGTCGAGTCGAGTCGATAGTCGTGTCGAGTCGAGTCGATAGTCGAGTCGAGTCGAGTCGATAGTCGAATCGAGTCGAGTCGATAGTCGAGTCGAGTCGAGTCGATAGTCGAGTCGAGTCGAGTCGAGTCGAGTCGATAGTTGAGTCGAGTCGAGTCGAGTCGATAGTCGAGTCGACAGTCGAGTCGAGGATAGTCGATAGTCGATAGTCGAGTCGATAGTCGAGTCGATAGTCGAGTCGATAGTCGAGTCGATAGTCGAGTCGATAGTCGAGTCGATATTCGAGTCGATAGTCGAGTCGATAGTCGAGTCGATAGTCGAGTCGATAGTCGAGTCGATAGTCGAGTCGATAGTCGAGTCGATAGTCGAGTCGATAGTCGAGTCGATAGTCGAGTCGATAGTCGAGTCGATAGTCGAGTCGATAGTCGAGTCGATAGTCGAGTCGATAGTCGAGTCGATAGTCGAGTCGATAGTCGAGTCGATAGTCGAGTCGAGTCGAGTCGACAGTCGAGTCGAGGATAGTCGATAGTCGATAGTCGAGTCGAGTAGAGTCGATAGTCGAGTCGATAGTCGAGTCGATAGTCGAGTCGATAGTCGAGTCGATAGTCGAGTCGATAGTCGAGTCGATAGTCGAGTCGATAGTCGAGTCGATAGTCGAGTCGATAGTCGAGTCGATAGTCGAGTCGATAGTCGAGTCGATAGTCGAGTCGATAGTCGAGTCGATAGTCGAGTCGATAGTCGAGTCGATAGTCGAGTCGATAGTCGAGTCGATAGTCGAGTCGATAGTCGAGTCGATAGTCGAGTCGATAGTCGAGTCGATAGTCGAGTCGAGTCGAGTCGATAGTCGAGTCGAATCGAGTCGAGTCGAGTCGAGTCGAGTCGATAGTCGAGTCGATAGTCGAGTCGATAGTCGAGTCGATAGTCGAGTCGATAGTCGAGTCGATAGTCCAGTCGAGTCGAGTCGATAGTCGAGTCGAGTCGATAGTCGAGTCGAGTCGAGTCGAGTCGAGTCGAGTCGATAGTCGAGTCGAGTCGAGTCGAGTCGAGTCGATAGTCGAGTCGAGTCGAGTCGATAGTCGAGTCGAGTCGAGTCGATAGTCGAGTCGAGTCGAGTCGACAGTCGAGTCGAGGATAGTCGATAGTCGAGTCGAGTCGAGTCGAGTCGATAGTCGAGTCGATAGTCGAGTCGAGTCGAGTCGATAGTCGAGTCGAGTCGAGTCGACAGTCGAGTCGAGTCGAGTCGATAGTCGAGTCGAGTCGAGTCGATAGTCGAGTCGAGTCGAGTCGACAGTCGAGTCGAGGATAGTCGATAGTCGAGTCGAGTCGAGTCGAGTCGATAGTCGAGTCGATAGTCGAGTCGAGTCGAGTCGATAGTCGAGTCGAGTCGAGTCGACAGTCGAGTCGAGGATAGTCGATAGTCGATAGTCGAGTCGAGTAGAGTCGATAGTCGAGTCGATAGTCGAGTCGATAGTCGAGTCGAGTCGAGTCGAGTCGATAGTCCAGTCGATAGTCGAGTCGAGTCGAGTCGAGTCGATAGTCGAGTCGATAGTCGAGTCGATAGTCGAGTCGATAGTCGAGTCGATAGTCGAGTCGATAGTCGAGTCGATAGTCGAGTCGATAGTCGAGTCGATAGTCGAGTCGATAGTCGAGTCGATAGTCGAGTCGATAGTCGAGTCGATAGTCGAGTCGATAGTCGAGTCGATAGTCGAGTCGATAGTCGAGTCGATAGTCGAGTCGATAGTCGAGTCGATAGTCGAGTCGATAGTCGAGTCGATAGTCGAGTCGATAGTCGAGTCGAGGATAGTCGATAGTCGATAGTCGAGTCGAGTCGAGTCGATAGTCGAGTCGATAGCCGAGTCGAGTCGAGTCGATAGTCGAGTCGAGTCAAGTCGAGTCGATAGTCGAGTCGATAGTCGAGTCGATAGTCGAGTCGATAGTCGAGTCGATAGTCGAGTCGATAGTCGAGTCGATAGTCGAGTCGATAGTCGAGTCGATAGTCGAGTCGATAGTCGAGTCGATAGTCGAGTCGATAGTCGAGTCGATAGTCGAGTCGATAGTCGAGTCGATAGTCGAGTCGATAGTCGAGTCGATAGTCGAGTCGATAGTCGAGTCGATAGTCGAGTCGATAGTCGAGTCGATAGTCGAGTCGATAGTCGAGTCGATAGTCGAGTCGATAGTCGAGTCGATAGTCGAGTCGATAGTCGAGTCGATAGTCGAGTCGATAGTCGAGTCGATAGTCGAGTCGATAGTCGAGTCGATAGTCGAGTCGATAGTCGAGTCGATAGTCGAGTCGATAGTCGAGTCGATAGTCGAGTCGATAGTCGAGTCGATAGTCGAGTCGATAGTCGAGTCGATAGTCGAGTCGATAGTCGAGTCGATAGTCGAGTCGATAGTCGAGTCGATAGTCGAGTCGATAGTCGAGTCGA
>OW121815.1:37790054-37842463 GCA_933228935.1 Pemphredon lugubris | reverse complement strand
TCGACTCGACTATCGACTCGACTATCGACTCGACTATCGACTCGACTATCGACTCGACTATCGACTCGACTATCGACTCGACTATCGACTCGACTATCGACTCGACTATCGACTCGACTATCGACTCGACTATCGACTCGACTATCGACTCGACTATCGACTCGACTATCGACTCGACTATCGACTCGACTATCGACTCGACTATCGACTCGACTATCGACTCGACTATCGACTCGACTATCGACTCGACTATCGACTCGACTATCGACTCGACTATCGACTCGACTATCGACTCGACTATCGACTCGACTATCGACTCGACTATCGACTCGACTATCGACTCGACTATCGACTCGACTATCGACTCGACTATCGACTCGACTATCGACTCGACTATCGACTCGACTATCGACTCGACTATCGACTCGACTATCGACTCGACTATCGACTCGACTATCGACTCGACTATCGACTCGACTATCGACTCGACTATCGACTCGACTATCGACTCGACTATCGACTCGACTATCGACTCGACTATCGACTCGACTATCGACTCGACTATCGACTCGACTATCGACTCGACTATCGACTCGACTATCGACTCGACTATCGACTCGACTATCGACTCGACTATCGACTCGACTATCGACTCGACTATCGACTCGACTATCGACTCGACTATCGACTCGACTATCGACTCGACTATCGACTCGACTATCGACTCGACTATCGACTCGACTATCGACTCGACTATCGACTCGACTATCGACTCGACTATCGACTCGACTATCGACTCGACTATCGACTCGACTATCGACTCGACTATCGACTCGACTATCGACTCGACTATCGACTCGACTATCGACTCGACTATCGACTCGACTATCGACTCGACTATCGACTCGACTATCGACTCGACTATCGACTCGACTATCGACTCGACTATCGACTCGACTATCGACTCGACTATCGACTCGACTATCGACTCGACTATCGACTCGACTATCGACTCGACTATCGACTCGACTATCGACTCGACTATCGACTCGACTATCGACTCGACTATCGACTCGACTATCGACTCGACTATCGACTCGACTATCGACTCGACTATCGACTCGACTATCGACTCGACTATCGACTCGACTATCGACTCGACTATCGACTCGACTATCGACTCGACTATCGACTCGACTATCGACTCGACTATCGACTCGACTATCGACTCGACTATCGACTCGACTATCGACTCGACTATCGACTCGACTATCGACTCGACTATCGACTCGACTATCGACTCGACTATCGACTCGACTATCGACTCGACTATCGACTCGACTATCGACTCGACTATCGACTCGACTATCGACTCGACTATCGACTCGACTATCGACTCGACTATCGACTCGACTATCGACTCGACTATCGACTCGACTATCGACTCGACTATCGACTCGACTATCGACTCGACTATCGACTCGACTATCGACTCGACTATCGACTCGACTATCGACTCGACTATCGACTCGACTATCGACTCGACTATCGACTCGACTATCGACTCGACTATCGACTCGACTATCGACTCGACTATCGACTCGACTATCGACTCGACTATCGACTCGACTATCGACTCGACTATCGACTCGACTATCGACTCGACTATCGACTCGACTATCGACTCGACTATCGCCGACTCGACGACTATCGACTCGACTATCGACTCGACTATCGACTCGACTATCGACTCGACTATCGACTCGACTATCGACTCGACTATCGACTCGACTATCGACTCGACTATCGACTCGACTATCGACTCGACTATCGACTCGACTATCGACTCGACTATCGACTCGACTATCGACTCGACTATCGACTCGACTATCGACTCGACTATCGACTCGACTATCGACTCGACTATCGACTCGACTATCGACTCGACTATCGACTCGACTATCGACTCGACTATCGACTCGACTATCGACTCGACTATCGACTCGACTATCGACTCGACTATCGACTCGACTATCGACTCGACTATCGACTCGACTATCGACTCGACTATCGACTCGACTATCGACTCGACTATCGACTCGACTATCGACTCGACTATCGACTCGACTATCGACTCGACTATCGACTCGACTATCGACTCGACTATCGACTCGACTATCGACTCGACTATCGACTCGACTATCGACTCGACTATCGACTCGACTATCGACTCGACTATCGACTCGACTATCGACTCGACTATCGACTCGACTATCGACTCGACTATCGACTCGACTATCGACTCGACTATCGACTCGACTATCGACTCGACTATCGACTCGACTATCGACTCGACTATCGACTCGACTATCGACTCGACTATCGACTCGACTCGACTAGACTATCGACTCGACCGACTCGATCGACTCGACTATCGACTCGACTATCGACTCGACTATCGACTCGACTATCGACTCGACTATCGACTCGACTATCGACTCGACTATCGACTCGACTATCGACTCGACTATCGACTCGACTATCGACTCGACTATCGACTCGACTATCGACTCGACTATCGACTCGACTATCGACTCGACTATCGACTCGACTATCGACTCGACTATCGACTCGACTATCGACTCGACTATCGACTCGACTATCGACTCGACTATCGACTCGACTATCGACTCGACTATCGACTCGACTATCGACTCGACTATCGACTCGACTCGACTCGACTATCGACTCGACTATCGACTCGACTATCGACTCGACTATCGACTCGACTCGACTCGACTATCGACTCGACTATCGACTCGACTATCGACTCGACTATCGACTCGACTATCGACTCGACTATCGACTCGACTATCGACTCGACTATCGACTCGACTATCGACTCGACTATCGACTCGACTATCGACTCGACTATCGACTCGACTATCGACTCGACTATCGACTCGACTATCGACTCGACTATCGACTCGACTATCGACTCGACTATCGACTCGACTATCGACTCGACTATCGACTCGACTATCGACTCGACTATCGACTCGACTATCGACTCGACTATCGACTCGACTATCGACTCGACTATCGACTCGACTATCGACTCGACTATCGACTCGACTATCGACTCGACTATCGACTCGACTATCGACTCGACTATCGACTCGACTATCGACTCGACTATCGACTCGACTATCGACTCGACTATCGACTCGACTATCGACTCGACTATCGACTCGACTATCGACTCGACTATCGACTCGACTATCGACTCGACTATCGACTCGACTATCGACTCGACTATCGACTCGACTATCGACTCGACTATCGACTCGACTATCGACTCGACTATCGACTCGACTATCGACTCGACTATCGACTCGACTATCGACTCGACTATCGACTCGACTATCGACTCGACTATCGACTCGACTATCGACTCGACTATCGACTCGACTATCGACTCGACTATCGACTCGACTATCGACTCGACTATCGACTCGACTATCGACTCGACTATCGACTCGACTATCGACTCGACTATCGACTCGACTATCGACTCGACTATCGACTCGACTATCGACTCGACTATCGACTCGACTATCGACTCGACTATCGACTCGACTATCGACTCGACTATCGACTCGACTATCGACTCGACTATCGACTCGACTATCGACTCGACTATCGACTCGACTATCGACTCGACTATCGACTCGACTATCGACTCGACTATCGACTCGACTATCGACTCGACTATCGACTCGACTATCGACTCGACTATCGACTCGACTATCGACTCGACTATCGACTCGACTATCGACTCGACTATCGACTCGACTATCGACTCGACTATCGACTCGACTATCGACTCGACTATCGACTCGACTATCGACTCGACTATCGACTCGACTATCGACTCGACTATCGACTCGACTATCGACTCGACTATCGACTCGACTATCGACTCGACTATCGACTCGACTATCGACTCGACTATCGACTCGACTATCGACTCGACTATCGACTCGACTATCGACTCGACTATCGACTCGACTATCGACTCGACTATCGACTCGACTATCGACTCGACTATCGACTCGACTATCGACTCGACTATCGACTCGACTATCGACTCGACTATCGACTCGACTATCGACTCGACTATCGACTCGACTATCGACTCGACTATCGACTCGACTATCGACTCGACTATCGACTCGACTATCGACTCGACTATCGACTCGACTATCGACTCGACTATCGACTCGACTATCGACTCGACTATCGACTCGACTATCGACTCGACTATCGACTCGACTATCGACTCGACTATCGACTCGACTATCGACTCGACTATCGACTCGACTATCGACTCGACTATCGACTCGACTATCGACTCGACTATCGACTCGACTATCGACTCGACTATCGACTCGACTATCGACTCGACTATCGACTCGACTATCGACTCGACTATCGACTCGACTATCGACTCGACTATCGACTCGACTATCGACTCGACTATCGACTCGACTATCGACTCGACTATCGACTCGACTATCGACTCGACTATCGACTCGACTATCGACTCGACTATCGACTCGACTATCGACTCGACTATCGACTCGACTATCGACTCGACTATCGACTCGACTATCGACTCGACTATCGACTCGACTATCGACTCGACTATCGACTCGACTATCGACTCGACTATCGACTCGACTATCGACTCGACTATCGACTCGACTATCGACTCGACTATCGACTCGACTATCGACTCGACTATCGACTCGACTATCGACTCGACTATCGACTCGACTATCGACTCGACTATCGACTCGACTATCGACTCGACTATCGACTCGACTATCGACTCGACTATCGACTCGACTATCGACTCGACTATCGACTCGACTATCGACTCGACTATCGACTCGACTATCGACTCGACTATCGACTCGACTATCGACTCGACTATCGACTCGACTATCGACTCGACTATCGACTCGACTATCGACTCGACTATCGACTCGACTATCGACTCGACTATCGACTCGACTATCGACTCGACTATCGACTCGACTATCGACTCGACTATCGACTCGACTATCGACTCGACTATCGACTCGACTATCGACTCGACTATCGACTCGACTATCGACTCGACTATCGACTCGACTATCGACTCGACTATCGACTCGACTATCGACTCGACTATCGACTCGACTATCGACTCGACTATCGACTCGACTATCGACTCGACTATCGACTCGACTATCGACTCGACTATCGACTCGACTATCGACTCGACTATCGACTCGACTATCGACTCGACTATCGACTCGACTATCGACTCGACTATCGACTCGACTATCGACTCGACTATCGACTCGACTATCGACTCGACTATCGACTCGACTATCGACTCGACTATCGACTCGACTATCGACTCGACTATCGACTCGACTATCGACTCGACTATCGACTCGACTATCGACTCGACTATCGACTCGACTATCGACTCGACTATCGACTCGACTATCGACTCGACTATCGACTCGACTATCGACTCGACTATCGACTCGACTATCGACTCGACTATCGACTCGACTATCGACTCGACTATCGACTCGACTATCGACTCGACTATCGACTCGACTATCGACTCGACTATCGACTCGACTATCGACTCGACTATCGACTCGACTATCGACTCGACTATCGACTCGACTATCGACTCGACTATCGACTCGACTATCGACTCGACTATCGACTCGACTATCGACTCGACTATCGACTCGACTATCGACTCGACTATCGACTCGACTATCGACTCGACTATCGACTCGACTATCGACTCGACTATCGACTCGACTATCGACTCGACTATCGACTCGACTATCGACTCGACTATCGACTCGACTATCGACTCGACTATCGACTCGACTATCGACTCGACTATCGACTCGACTATCGACTCGACTATCGACTCGACTATCGACTCGACTATCGACTCGACTATCGACTCGACTATCGACTCGACTATCGACTCGACTATCGACTCGACTATCGACTCGACTATCGACTCGACTATCGACTCGACTATCGACTCGACTATCGACTCGACTATCGACTCGACTATCGACTCGACTATCGACTCGACTATCGACTCGACTATCGACTCGACTATCGACTCGACTATCGACTCGACTATCGACTCGACTATCGACTCGACTATCGACTCGACTATCGACTCGACTATCGACTCGACTATCGACTCGACTATCGACTCGACTATCGACTCGACTATCGACTCGACTATCGACTCGACTATCGACTCGACTATCGACTCGACTATCGACTCGACTATCGACTCGACTATCGACTCGACTATCGACTCGACTATCGACTCGACTATCGACTCGACTATCGACTCGACTATCGACTCGACTATCGACTCGACTATCGACTCGACTATCGACTCGACTATCGACTCGACTATCGACTCGACTATCGACTCGACTATCGACTCGACTATCGACTCGACTATCGACTCGACTATCGACTCGACTATCGACTCGACTATCGACTCGACTATCGACTCGACTATCGACTCGACTATCGACTCGACTATCGACTCGACTATCGACTCGACTATCGACTCGACTATCGACTCGACTATCGACTCGACTATCGACTCGACTATCGACTCGACTATCGACTCGACTATCGACTCGACTATCGACTCGACTATCGACTCGACTATCGACTCGACTATCGACTCGACTATCGACTCGACTATCGACTCGACTATCGACTCGACTATCGACTCGACTATCGACTCGACTATCGACTCGACTATCGACTCGACTATCGACTCGACTATCGACTCGACTATCGACTCGACTATCGACTCGACTATCGACTCGACTATCGACTCGACTATCGACTCGACTATCGACTCGACTATCGACTCGACTATCGACTCGACTATCGACTCGACTATCGACTCGACTATCGACTCGACTATCGACTCGACTATCGACTCGACTATCGACTCGACTATCGACTCGACTATCGACTCGACTATCGACTCGACTATCGACTCGACTATCGACTCGACTATCGACTCGACTATCGACTCGACTATCGACTCGACTATCGACTCGACTATCGACTCGACTATCGACTCGACTATCGACTCGACTATCGACTCGACTATCGACTCGACTATCGACTCGACTATCGACTCGACTATCGACTCGACTATCGACTCGACTATCGACTCGACTATCGACTCGACTATCGACTCGACTATCGACTCGACTATCGACTCGACTATCGACTCGACTATCGACTCGACTATCGACTCGACTATCGACTCGACTATCGACTCGACTATCGACTCGACTATCGACTCGACTATCGACTCGACTATCGACTCGACTATCGACTCGACTATCGACTCGACTATCGACTCGACTATCGACTCGACTATCGACTCGACTATCGACTCGACTATCGACTCGACTATCGACTCGACTATCGACTCGACTATCGACTCGACTATCGACTCGACTATCGACTCGACTATCGACTCGACTATCGACTCGACTATCGACTCGACTATCGACTCGACTATCGACTCGACTATCGACTCGACTATCGACTCGACTATCGACTCGACTATCGACTCGACTATCGACTCGACTATCGACTCGACTATCGACTCGACTATCGACTCGACTATCGACTCGACTATCGACTCGACTATCGACTCGACTATCGACTCGACTATCGACTCGACTATCGACTCGACTATCG
This sequence comes from Pemphredon lugubris, assembly GCA_933228935.1. Taxonomy (NCBI): domain Eukaryota; kingdom Metazoa; phylum Arthropoda; class Insecta; order Hymenoptera; family Crabronidae; genus Pemphredon; species Pemphredon lugubris. The sequence goes on along the minus strand of OW121815.1, from coordinate 37,834,618 downwards.
ACTCGACTATCGACTCGACTATCGACTCGACTATCGACTCGACTATCGACTCGACTATCGACTCGACTATCGACTCGACTATCGACTCGACTATCGACTCGACTATCGACTCGACTATCGACTCGACTATCGACTCGACTATCGACTCGACTATCGACTCGACTATCGACTCGACTATCGACTCGACTATCGACTCGACTATCGACTCGACTATCGACTCGACTATCGACTCGACTATCGACTCGACTATCGACTCGACTATCGACTCGACTATCGACTCGACTATCGACTCGACTATCGACTCGACTATCGACTCGACTATCGACTCGACTATCGACTCGACTATCGACTCGACTATCGACTCGACTATCGACTCGACTATCGACTCGACTATCGACTCGACTATCGACTCGACTATCGACTCGACTATCGACTCGACTATCGACTCGACTATCGACTCGACTATCGACTCGACTATCGACTCGACTATCGACTCGACTATCGACTCGACTATCGACTCGACTATCGACTCGACTATCGACTCGACTATCGACTCGACTATCGACTCGACTATCGACTCGACTATCGACTCGACTATCGACTCGACTATCGACTCGACTATCGACTCGACTATCGACTCGACTATCGACTCGACTATCGACTCGACTATCGACTCGACTATCGACTCGACTATCGACTCGACTATCGACTCGACTATCGACTCGACTATCGACTCGACTATCGACTCGACTATCGACTCGACTATCGACTCGACTATCGACTCGACTATCGACTCGACTATCGACTCGACTATCGACTCGACTATCGACTCGACTATCGACTCGACTATCGACTCGACTATCGACTCGACTATCGACTCGACTATCGACTCGACTATCGACTCGACTATCGACTCGACTATCGACTCGACTATCGACTCGACTATCGACTCGACTATCGACTCGACTATCGACTCGACTATCGACTCGACTATCGACTCGACTATCGACTCGACTATCGACTCGACTATCGACTCGACTATCGACTCGACTATCGACTCGACTATCGACTCGACTATCGACTCGACTATCGACTCGACTATCGACTCGACTATCGACTCGACTATCGACTCGACTATCGACTCGACTATCGACTCGACTATCGACTCGACTATCGACTCGACTATCGACTCGACTATCGACTCGACTATCGACTCGACTATCGACTCGACTATCGACTCGACTATCGACTCGACTATCGACTCGACTATCGACTCGACTATCGACTCGACTATCGACTCGACTATCGACTCGACTATCGACTCGACTATCGACTCGACTATCGACTCGACTATCGACTCGTCGACTCGACTATCGACTCGACTATCGACTCGACTATCGACTCGACTATCGACTCGACTATCGACTCGACTATCGACTCGACTATCGACTCGACTATCGACTCGACTATCGACTCGACTATCGACTCGACTATCGACTCGACTATCGACTCGACTATCGACTCGACTATCGACTCGACTATCGACTCGACTATCGACTCGACTATCGACTCGACTATCGACTCGACTATCGACTCGACTATCGACTCGACTATCGACTCGACTATCGACTCGACTATCGACTCGACTATCGACTCGACTATCGACTCGACTATCGACTCGACTATCGACTCGACTATCGACTCGACTATCGACTCGACTATCGACTCGACTATCGACTCGACTATCGACTCGACTATCGACTCGACTATCGACTCGACTATCGACTCGACTATCGACTCGACTATCGACTCGACTATCGACTCGACTATCGACTCGACTATCGACTCGACTATCGACTCGACTATCGACTCGACTATCGACTCGACTATCGACTCGACTATCGACTCGACTATCGACTCGACTATCGACTCGACTATCGACTCGACTATCGACTCGACTATCGACTCGACTATCGACTCGACTATCGACTCGACTATCGACTCGACTATCGACTCGACTATCGACTCGACTATCGACTCGACTATCGACTCGACTATCGACTCGACTATCGACTCGACTATCGACTCGACTATCGACTCGACTATCGACTCGACTATCGACTCGACTATCGACTCGACTATCGACTCGACTATCGACTCGACTATCGACTCGACTATCGACTCGACTATCGACTCGACTATCGACTCGACTATCGACTCGACTATCGACTCGACTATCGACTCGACTATCGACTCGACTATCGACTCGACTATCGACTCGACTATCGACTCGACTATCGACTCGACTATCGACTCGACTATCGACTCGACTATCGACTCGACTATCGACTCGACTATCGACTCGACTATCGACTCGACTATCGACTCGACTATCGACTCGACTATCGACTCGACTATCGACTCGACTATCGACTCGACTATCGACTCGACTATCGACTCGACTATCGACTCGACTATCGACTCGACTATCGACTCGACTATCGACTCGACTATCGACTCGACTATCGACTCGACTATCGACTCGACTATCGACTCGACTATCGACTCGACTATCGACTCGACTATCGACTCGACTATCGACTCGACTATCGACTCGACTATCGACTCGACTATCGACTCGACTATCGACTCGACTATCGACTCGACTATCGACTCGACTATCGACTCGACTATCGACTCGACTATCGACTCGACTATCGACTCGACTATCGACTCGACTATCGACTCGACTATCGACTCGACTATCGACTCGACTATCGACTCGACTATCGACTCGACTATCGACTCGACTATCGACTCGACTATCGACTCGACTATCGACTCGACTATCGACTCGACTATCGACTCGACTATCGACTCGACTATCGACTCGACTATCGACTCGACTATCGACTCGACTATCGACTCGACTATCGACTCGACTATCGACTCGACTATCGACTCGACTATCGACTCGACTATCGACTCGACTATCGACTCGACTATCGACTCGACTATCGACTCGACTATCGACTCGACTATCGACTCGACTATCGACTCGACTATCGACTCGACTATCGACTCGACTATCGACTCGACTATCGACTCGACTATCGACTCGACTATCGACTCGACTATCGACTCGACTATCGACTCGACTATCGACTCGACTATCGACTCGACTCGTCGACTATCGACTCGACTATCGACTCGACTATCGACTCGACTATCGACTCGACTATCGACTCGACTATCGACTCGACTATCGACTCGACTATCGACTCGACTATCGACTCGACTATCGACTCGACTATCGACTCGACTATCGACTCGACTATCGACTCGACTATCGACTCGACTATCGACTCGACTATCGACTCGACTATCGACTCGACTATCGACTCGACTATCGACTCGACTATCGACTCGACTATCGACTCGACTATCGACTCGACTATCGACTCGACTATCGACTCGACTATCGACTCGACTATCGACTCGACTATCGACTCGACTATCGACTCGACTATCGACTCGACTATCGACTCGACTATCGACTCGACTATCGACTCGACTATCGACTCGACTATCGACTCGACTATCGACTCGACTATCGACTCGACTATCGACTCGACTATCGACTCGACTATCGACTCGACTATCGACTCGACTATCGACTCGACTATCGACTCGACTATCGACTCGACTATCGACTCGACTATCGACTCGACTATCGACTCGACTATCGACTCGACTATCGACTCGACTATCGACTCGACTATCGACTCGACTATCGACTCGACTATCGACTCGACTATCGACTCGACTATCGACTCGACTATCGACTCGACTATCGACTCGACTATCGACTCGACTATCGACTCGACTATCGACTCGACTATCGACTCGACATCGACTCGACTATCGACTCGACTATCGACTCGACTATCGACTCGACTATCGACTCGACTATCGACTCGACTATCGACTCGACTATCGACTCGACTATCGACTCGACTATCGACTCGACTATCGACTCGACTATCGACTCGACTATCGACTCGACTATCGACTCGACTATCGACTCGACTATCGACTCGACTATCGACTCGACTATCGACTCGACTATCGACTCGACTATCGACTCGACTATCGACTCGACTATCGACTCGACTATCGACTCGACTATCGACTCGACTATCGACTCGACTATCGACTCGACTATCGACTCGACTATCGACTCGACTATCGACTCGACTATCGACTCGACTATCGACTCGACTATCGACTCGACTATCGACTCGACTATCGACTCGACTATCGACTCGACTATCGACTCGACTATCGACTCGACTATCGACTCGACTATCGACTCGACTATCGACTCGACTATCGACTCGACTATCGACTCGACTATCGACTCGACTATCGACTCGACTATCGACTCGACTATCGACTCGACTATCGACTCGACTATCGACTCGACTATCGACTCGACTATCGACTCGACTATCGACTCGACTATCGACTCGACTATCGACTCGACTATCGACTCGACTATCGACTCGACTATCGACTCGACTATCGACTCGACTATCGACTCGACTATCGACTCGACTATCGACTCGACTATCGACTCGACTATCGACTCGACTATCGACTCGACTATCGACTCGACTATCGACTCGACTATCGACTCGACTATCGACTCGACTATCGACTCGACTATCGACTCGACTATCGACTCGACTATCGACTCGACTATCGACTCGACTATCGACTCGACTATCGACTCGACTATCGACTCGACTATCGACTCGACTATCGACTCGACTATCGACTCGACTATCGACTCGACTATCGACTCGACTATCGACTCGACTATCGACTCGACTATCGACTCGACTATCGACTCGACTATCGACTCGACTATCGACTCGACTATCGACTCGACTATCGACTCGACTATCGACTCGACTATCGACTCGACTATCGACTCGACTATCGACTCGACTATCGACTCGACTATCGACTCGACTATCGACTCGACTATCGACTCGACTATCGACTCGACTATCGACTCGACTATCGACTCGACTATCGACTCGACTATCGACTCGACTATCGACTCGACTATCGACTCGACTATCGACTCGACTATCGACTCGACTATCGACTCGACTATCGACTCGACTATCGACTCGACTATCGACTCGACTATCGACTCGACTATCGACTCGACTATCGACTCGACTATCGACTCGACTATCGACTCGACTATCGACTCGACTATCGACTCGACTATCGACTCGACTATCGACTCGACTATCGACTCGACTATCGACTCGACTATCGACTCGACTATCGACTCGACTATCGACTCGACTATCGACTCGACTATCGACTCGACTATCGACTCGACTATCGACTCGACTATCGACTCGACTATCGACTCGACTATCGACTCGACTATCGACTCGACTATCGACTCGACTATCGACTCGACTATCGACTCGACTATCGACTCGACTATCGACTCGACTATCGACTCGACTATCGACTCGACTATCGACTCGACTATCGACTCGACTATCGACTCGACTATCGACTCGACTATCGACTCGACTATCGACTCGACTATCGACTCGACTATCGACTCGACTATCGACTCGACTATCGACTCGACTATCGACTCGACTATCGACTCGACTATCGACTCGACTATCGACTCGACTATCGACTCGACTATCGACTCGACTATCGACTCGACTATCGACTCGACTATCGACTCGACTATCGACTCGACTATCGACTCGACTATCGACTCGACTATCGACTCGACTATCGACTCGACTATCGACTCGACTATCGACTCGACTATCGACTCGACTATCGACTCGACTATCGACTCGACTATCGACTCGACTATCGACTCGACTATCGACTCGACTATCGACTCGACTATCGACTCGACTATCGACTCGACTATCGACTCGACTATCGACTCGACTATCGACTCGACTATCGACTCGACTATCGACTCGACTATCGACTCGACTATCGACTCGACTATCGACTCGACTATCGACTCGACTATCGACTCGACTATCGACTCGACTATCGACTCGACTATCGACTCGACTATCGACTCGACTATCGACTCGACTATCGACTCGACTATCGACTCGACTATCGACTCGACTATCTACTCGACTATCGACTCGACTATCGACTCGACTATCGACTCGACTATCGACTCGACTATCGACTCGACTATCGACTCGACTATCGACTCGACTATCGACTCGACTCGATCGACTCGACTATCGACTCGACTATCGACTCGACTATCGACTCGACTATCGACTCGACTATCGACTCGACTATCGACTCGACTATCGACTCGACTATCGACTCGACTATCGACTCGACTATCGACTCGACTATCGACTCGACTATCGACTCGACTATCGACTCGACTATCGACTCGACTATCGACTCGACTATCGACTCGACTATCGACTCGACTATCGACTCGACTATCGACTCGACTATCGACTCGACTATCGACTCGACTATCGACTCGACTATCGACTCGACTATCGACTCGACTATCGACTCGACTATCGACTCGACTATCGACTCGACTATCGACTCGACTATCGACTCGACTATCGACTCGACTATCGACTCGACTATCGACTCGACTATCGACTCGACTATCGACTCGACTATCGACTCGACTATCGACTCGACTATCGACTCGACTATCGACTCGACTATCGACTCGACTATCGACTCGACTATCGACTCGACTATCGACTCGACTATCGACTCGACTATCGACTCGACTATCGACTCGACTATCGACTCGACTATCGACTCGACTATCGACTCGACTATCGACTCGACTATCGACTCGACTATCGACTCGACTATCGACTCGACTATCGACTCGACTATCGACTCGACTATCGACTCGACTATCGACTCGACTATCGACTCGACTATCGACTCGACTATCGACTCGACTATCGACTCGACTATCGACTCGACTATCGACTCGACTATCGACTCGACTATCGACTCGACTATCGACTCGACTATCGACTCGACTATCGACTCGACTATCGACTCGACTATCGACTCGACTATCGACTCGACTATCGACTCGACTATCGACTCGACTATCGACTCGACTATCGACTCGACTATCGACTCGACTATCGACTCGACTATCGACTCGACTATCGACTCGACTATCGACTCGACTATCGACTCGACTATCGACTCGACTATCGACTCGACTATCGACTCGACTATCGACTCGACTATCGACTCGACTATCGACTCGACTATCGACTCGACTATCGACTCGACTATCGACTCGACTATCGACTCGACTATCGACTCGACTATCGACTCGACTATCGACTCGACTATCGACTCGACTATCGACTCGACTATCGACTCGACTATCGACTCGACTATCGACTCGACTATCGACTCGACTATCGACTCGACTATCGACTCGACTATCGACTCGACTATCGACTCGACTATCGACTCGACTATCGACTCGACTATCGACTCGACTATCGACTCGACTATCGACTCGACTATCGACTCGACTATCGACTCGACTATCGACTCGACTATCGACTCGACTATCGACTCGACTATCGACTCGACTATCGACTCGACTATCGACTCGACTATCGACTCGACTATCGACTCGACTATCGACTCGACTATCGACTCGACTATCGACTCGACTATCGACTCGACTATCGACTCGACTATCGACTCGACTATCGACTCGACTATCGACTCGACTATCGACTCGACTATCGACTCGACTATCGACTCGACTATCGACTCGACTATCGACTCGACTATCGACTCGACTATCGACTCGACTATCGACTCGACTATCGACTCGACTATCGACTCGACTATCGACTCGACTATCGACTCGACTATCGACTCGACTATCGACTCGACTATCGACTCGACTATCGACTCGACTATCGACTCGACTATCGACTCGACTATCGACTCGACTATCGACTCGACTATCGACTCGACTATCGACTCGACTATCGACTCGACTATCGACTCGACTATCGACTCGACTATCGACTCGACTATCGACTCGACTATCGACTCGACTATCGACTCGACTATCGACTCGACTATCGACTCGACTATCGACTCGACTATCGACTCGACTACGACTCGACTATCGACTCGACTATCGACTCGACTATCGACTCGACTATCGACTCGACTATCGACTCGACTATCGACTCGACTATCGACTCGACTATCGACTCGACTATCGACTCGACTATCGACTCGACTATCGACTCGACTATCGACTCGACTATCGACTCGACTATCGACTCGACTATCGACTCGACTATCGACTCGACTATCGACTCGACTATCGACTCGACTATCGACTCGACTATCGACTCGACTATCGACTCGACTATCGACTCGACTATCGACTCGACTATCGACTCGACTATCGACTCGACTATCGACTCGACTATCGACTCGACTATCGACTCGACTATCGACTCGACTATCGACTCGACTATCGACTCGACTATCGACTCGACTATCGACTCGACTATCGACTCGACTATCGACTCGACTATCGACTCGACTATCGACTCGACTATCGACTCGACTATCGACTCGACTATCGACTCGACTATCGACTCGACTATCGACTCGACTATCGACTCGACTATCGACTCGACTATCGACTCGACTATCGACTCGACTATCGACTCGACTATCGACTCGACTATCGACTCGACTATCGACTCGACTATCGACTCGACTATCGACTCGACTATCGACTCGACTATCGACTCGACTATCGACTCGACTATCGACTCGACTATCGACTCGACTATCGACTCGACTATCGACTCGACTATCGACTCGACTATCGACTCGACTATCGACTCGACTATCGACTCGACTATCGACTCGACTATCGACTCGACTATCGACTCGACTATCGACTCGACTATCGACTCGACTATCGACTCGACTATCGACTCGACTATCGACTCGACTATCGACTCGACTATCGACTCGACTATCGACTCGACTATCGACTCGACTATCGACTCGACTATCGACTCGACTATCGACTCGACTATCGACTCGACTATCGACTCGACTATCGACTCGACTATCGACTCGACTATCGACTCGACTATCGACTCGACTATCGACTCGACTATCGACTCGACTATCGACTCGACTATCGACTCGACTATCGACTCGACTATCGACTCGACTATCGACTCGACTATCGACTCGACTATCGACTCGACTATCGACTCGACTATCGACTCGACTATCGACTCGACTATCGACTCGACTATCGACTCGACTATCGACTCGACTATCGACTCGACTATCGACTCGACTATCGACTCGACTATCGACTCGACTATCGACTCGACTATCGACTCGACTATCGACTCGACTATCGACTCGACTATCGACTCGACTATCGACTCGACTATCGACTCGACTATCGACTCGACTATCGACTCGACTATCGACTCGACTATCGACTCGACTATCGACTCGACTATCGACTCGACTATCGACTCGACTATCGACTCGACTATCGACTCGACTATCGACTCGACTATCGACTCGACTATCGACTCGACTATCGACTCGACTATCGACTCGACTATCGACTCGACTATCGACTCGACTATCGACTCGACTATCGACTCGACTATCGACTCGACTATCGACTCGACTATCGACTCGACTATCGACTCGACTATCGACTCGACTATCGACTCGACTATCGACTCGACTATCGACTCGACTATCGACTCGACTATCGACTCGACTATCGACTCGACTATCGACTCGACTATCGACTCGACTATCGACTCGACTATCGACTCGACTATCGACTCGACTATCGACTCGACTATCGACTCGACTATCGACTCGACTATCGACTCGACTATCGACTCGACTATCGACTCGACTATCGACTCGACTATCGACTCGACTATCGACTCGACTATCGACTCGACTATCGACTCGACTATCGACTCGACTATCGACTCGACTATCGACTCGACTATCGACTCGACTATCGACTCGACTATCGACTCGACTATCGACTCGACTATCGACTCGACTATCGACTCGACTATCGACTCGACTATCGACTCGACTATCGACTCGACTATCGACTCGACTATCGACTCGACTATCGACTCGACTATCGACTCGACTATCGACTCGACTATCGACTCGACTATCGACTCGACTATCGACTCGACTATCGACTCGACTATCGACTCGACTATCGACTCGACTATCGACTCGACTATCGACTCGACTATCGACTCGACTATCGACTCGACTATCGACTCGACTATCGACTCGACTATCGACTCGACTATCGACTCGACTATCGACTCGACTATCGACTCGACTATCGACTCGACTATCGACTCGACTATCGACTCGACTATCGACTCGACTATCGACTCGACTATCGACTCGACTATCGACTCGACTATCGACTCGACTATCGACTCGACTATCGACTCGACTATCGACTCGACTATCGACTCGACTATCGACTCGACTATCGACTCGACTATCGACTCGACTATCGACTCGACTATCGACTCGACTATCGACTCGACTATCGACTCGACTATCGACTCGACTATCGACTCGACTATCGACTCGACTATCGACTCGACTATCGACTCGACTATCGACTCGACTATCGACTCGACTATCGACTCGACTATCGACTCGACTATCGACTCGACTATCGACTCGACTATCGACTCGACTATCGACTCGACTATCGACTCGACTATCGACTCGACTATCGACTCGACTATCGACTCGACTATCGACTCGACTATCGACTCGACTATCGACTCGACTATCGACTCGACTATCGACTCGACTATCGACTCGACTATCGACTCGACTATCGACTCGACTATCGACTCGACTATCGACTCGACTATCGACTCGACTATCGACTCGACTATCGACTCGACTATCGACTCGACTATCGACTCGACTATCGACTCGACTATCGACTCGACTATCGACTCGACTATCGACTCGACTATCGACTCGACTATCGACTCGACTATCGACTCGACTATCGACTCGACTATCGACTCGACTATCGACTCGACTATCGACTCGACTATCGACTCGACTATCGACTCGACTATCGACTCGACTATCGACTCGACTATCGACTCGACTATCGACTCGACTATCGACTCGACTATCGACTCGACTATCGACTCGACTATCGACTCGACTATCGACTCGACTATCGACTCGACTATCGACTCGACTATCGACTCGACTATCGACTCGACTATCGACTCGACTATCGACTCGACTATCGACTCGACTATCGACTCGACTATCGACTCGACTATCGACTCGACTATCGACTCGACTATCGACTCGACTATCGACTCGACTATCGACTCGACTATCGACTCGACTATCGACTCGACTATCGACTCGACTATCGACTCGACTATCGACTCGACTATCGACTCGACTATCGACTCGACTATCGACTCGACTATCGACTCGACTATCGACTCGACTATCGACTCGACTATCGACTCGACTATCGACTCGACTATCGACTCGACTATCGACTCGACTATCGACTCGACTATCGACTCGACTATCGACTCGACTCGACTACTATCGACTCGACTATCGACTCGACTATCGACTCGACTATCGACTCGACTATCGACTCGACTATCGACTCGACTATCGACTCGACTATCGACTCGACTATCGACTCGACTATCGACTCGACTATCGACTCGACTATCGACTCGACTATCGACTCGACTATCGACTCGACTATCGACTCGACTATCGACTCGACTATCGACTCGACTATCGACTCGACTATCGACTCGACTATCGACTCGACTATCGACTCGACTATCGACTCGACTATCGACTCGACTATCGACTCGACTATCGACTCGACTATCGACTCGACTATCGACTCGACTATCGACTCGACTATCGACTCGACTATCGACTCGACTATCGACTCGACTATCGACTCGACTATCGACTCGACTATCGACTCGACTATCGACTCGACTATCGACTCGACTATCGACTCGACTATCGACTCGACTATCGACTCGACTATCGACTCGACTATCGACTCGACTATCGACTCGACTATCGACTCGACTATCGACTCGACTATCGACTCGACTATCGACTCGACTATCGACTCGACTATCGACTCGACTATCGACTCGACTATCGACTCGACTATCGACTCGACTATCGACTCGACTATCGACTCGACTATCGACTCGACTATCGACTCGACTATCGACTCGACTATCGACTCGACTATCGACTCGACTATCGACTCGACTATCGACTCGACTATCGACTCGACTATCGACTCGACTATCGACTCGACTATCGACTCGACTATCGACTCGACTATCGACTCGACTATCGACTCGACTATCGACTCGACTATCGACTCGACTATCGACTCGACTATCGACTCGACTATCGACTCGACTATCGACTCGACTATCGACTCGACTATCGACTCGACTATCGACTCGACTATCGACTCGACTATCGACTCGACTATCGACTCGACTATCGACTCGACTATCGACTCGACTATCGACTCGACTATCGACTCGACTATCGACTCGACTATCGACTCGACTATCGACTCGACTATCGACTCGACTATCGACTCGACTATCGACTCGACTATCGACTCGACTATCGACTCGACTATCGACTCGACTATCGACTCGACTATCGACTCGACTATCGACTCGACTATCGACTCGACTATCGACTCGACTATCGACTCGACTATCGACTCGACTATCGACTCGACTATCGACTCGACTATCGACTCGACTATCGACTCGACTATCGACTCGACTATCGACTCGACTATCGACTCGACTATCGACTCGACTATCGACTCGACTATCGACTCGACTATCGACTCGACTATCGACTCGACTATCGACTCGACTATCGACTCGACTATCGACTCGACTATCGACTCGACTATCGACTCGACTATCGACTCGACTATCGACTCGACTATCGACTCGACTATCGACTCGACTATCGACTCGACTATCGACTCGACTATCGACTCGACTATCGACTCGACTATCGACTCGACTATCGACTCGACTATCGACTCGACTATCGACTCGACTATCGACTCGACTATCGACTCGACTATCGACTCGACTATCGACTCGACTATCGACTCGACTATCGACTCGACTATCGACTCGACTATCGACTCGACTATCGACTCGACTATCGACTCGACTATCGACTCGACTATCGACTCGACTATCGACTCGACTATCGACTCGACTATCGACTCGACTATCGACTCGACTATCGACTCGACTATCGACTCGACTATCGACTCGACTATCGACTCGACTATCGACTCGACTATCGACTCGACTATCGACTCGACTATCGACTCGACTATCGACTCGACTATCGACTCGACTATCGACTCGACTATCGACTCGACTATCGACTCGACTATCGACTCGACTATCGACTCGACTATCGACTCGACTATCGACTCGACTATCGACTCGACTATCGACTCGACTATCGACTCGACTATCGACTCGACTATCGACTCGACTATCGACTCGACTATCGACTCGACTATCGACTCGACTATCGACTCGACTATCGACTCGACTATCGACTCGACTATCGACTCGACTATCGACTCGACTATCGACTCGACTATCGACTCGACTATCGACTCGACTATCGACTCGACTATCGACTCGACTATCGACTCGACTATCGACTCGACTATCGACTCGACTATCGACTCGACTATCGACTCGACTATCGACTCGACTATCGACTCGACTATCGACTCGACTATCGACTCGACTATCGACTCGACTATCGACTCGACTATCGACTCGACTATCGACTCGACTATCGACTCGACTATCGACTCGACTATCGACTCGACTATCGACTCGACTATCGACTCGACTATCGACTCGACTATCGACTCGACTATCGACTCGACTATCGACTCGACTATCGACTCGACTATCGACTCGACTATCGACTCGACTATCGACTCGACTATCGACTCGACTATCGACTCGACTATCGACTCGACTATCGACTCGACTATCGACTCGACTATCGACTCGACTATCGACTCGACTATCGACTCGACTATCGACTCGACTATCGACTCGACTATCGACTCGACTATCGACTCGACTATCGACTCGACTATCGACTCGACTATCGACTCGACTATCGACTCGACTATCGACTCGACTATCGACTCGACTATCGACTCGACTATCGACTCGACTATCGACTCGACTATCGACTCGACTATCGACTCGACTATCGACTCGACTATCGACTCGACTATCGACTCGACTATCGACTCGACTATCGACTCGACTATCGACTCGACTATCGACTCGACTATCGACTCGACTATCGACTCGACTATCGACTCGACTATCGACTCGACTATCGACTCGACTATCGACTCGACTATCGACTCGACTATCGACTCGACTATCGACTCGACTATCGACTCGACTATCGACTCGACTATCGACTCGACTATCGACTCGACTATCGACTCGACTATCGACTCGACTATCGACTCGACTATCGACTCGACTATCGACTCGACTATCGACTCGACTATCGACTCGACTATCGACTCGACTATCGACTCGACTATCGACTCGACTATCGACTCGACTATCGACTCGACTATCGACTCGACTATCGACTCGACTATCGACTCGACTATCGACTCGACTATCGACTCGACTATCGACTCGACTATCGACTCGACTATCGACTCGACTATCGACTCGACTATCGACTCGACTATCGACTCGACTATCGACTCGACTATCGACTCGACTATCGACTCGACTATCGACTCGACTATCGACTCGACTATCGACTCGACTATCGACTCGACTATCGACTCGACTATCGACTCGACTATCGACTCGACTATCGACTCGACTATCGACTCGACTATCGACTCGACTATCGACTCGACTATCGACTCGACTATCGACTCGACTATCGACTCGACTATCGACTCGACTATCGACTCGACTATCGACTCGACTATCGACTCGACTATCGACTCGACTTCGACTATCGACTCGACTATCGACTCGACTCGACTCGACTATCGACTCGACTATCGACTCGACTCGACTCGACTATCGACTCGACATCGACTCGACTATCGACTCGACTATCGACTCGACTATCGACTCGACTATCGACTCGACTATCGACTCGACTATCGACTCGACTATCGACTCGACTATCGACTCGACTATCGACTCGACTATCGACTCGACTATCGACTCGACTATCGACTCGACTATCGACTCGACTATCGACTCGACTATCGACTCGACTATCGACTCGACTATCGACTCGACTATCGACTCGACTATCGACTCGACTATCGACTCGACTATCGACTCGACTATCGACTCGACTATCGACTCGACTATCGACTCGACTATCGACTCGACTATCGACTCGACTATCGACTCGACTATCGACTCGACTATCGACTCGACTATCGACTCGACTATCGACTCGACTATCGACTCGACTATCGACTCGACTATCGACTCGACTATCGACTCGACTCGACTATCGACTCGACTATCGACTCGACTATCGACTCGACTATCGACTCGACTATCGACTCGACTATCGACTCGACTATCGACTCGACTATCGACTCGACTATCGACTCGACTATCGACTCGACTATCGACTCGACTATCGACTCGACTATCGACTCGACTATCGACTCGACTATCGACTCGACTATCGACTCGACTATCGACTCGACTATCGACTCGACTATCGACTCGACTATCGACTCGACTATCGACTCGACTATCGACTCGACTATCGACTCGACTATCGACTCGACTATCGACTCGACTCGACTCGACTATCGACTCGACTATCGACTCGACTATCGACTCGACTATCGACTCGACTATCGACTCGACTATCGACTCGACTATCGACTCGACTATCGACTCGACTATCGACTCGACTATCGACTCGACTATCGACTCGACTATCGACTCGACTATCGACTCGACTATCGACTCGACTATCGACTCGACTATCGACTCGACTATCGACTCGACTATCGACTCGACTCGACTATCGACTCGACTATCGACTCGACTATCGACTCGACTATCGACTCGACTATCGACTCGACTATCGACTCGACTATCGACTCGACTATCGACTCGACTATCGACTCGACTATCGACTCGACTATCGACTCGACTATCGACTCGACTATCGACTCGACTATCGACTCGACTATCGACTCGACTATCGACTCGACTATCGACTCGACTATCGACTCGACTATCGACTCGACTATCGACTCGACTATCGACTCGACTATCGACTCGACTATCGACTCGACTATCGACTCGACTATCGACTCGACTATCGACTCGACTATCGACTCGACTATCGACTCGACTATCGACTCGACTATCGACTCGACTATCGACTCGACTATCGACTCGACTATCGACTCGACTATCGACTCGACTATCGACTCGACTATCGACTCGACTATCGACTCGACTATCGACTCGACTATCGACTCGACTATCGACTCGACTATCGACTCGACTATCGACTCGACTATCGACTCGACTATCGACTCGACTATCGACTCGACTATCGACTCGACTATCGACTCGACTATCGACTCGACTATCGACCCGACTCGACTCGACTATCGACTCGACTCGACTCGACTCGACTATCGACTCGACTCGACTCGACTATCGACTCGACTCGACTCGACTATCGACTCGACTATCGACTCGACTATCGACTCGACTATCGACTCGACTATCGACTCGACTATCGACTCGACTATCGACTCGACTATCGACTCGACTCGACTCGACTATCGACTCGACTATCGACTCGACTATCGACTCGACTATCGACTCGACTATCGACTCGACTATCGACTCGACTATCGACTCGACTATCGACTCGACTATCGACTCGACTATCGACTCGACTATCGACCCGACTTCGACTCGACTATCGACTCGACTATCGACTCGACTCGACTCGACTATCGACTCGACTATCGACTCGACTATCGACTCGACTATCGACTCGACTATCGACTCGACTATCGACTCGACTATCGACTCGACTATCGACTCGACTATCGACTCGACTATCGACTCGACTATCGACTCGACTATCGACTCGACTATCGACTCGACTATCGACTCGACTATCGACTCGACTATCGACTCGACTATCGACTCGACTATCGACTCGACTATCGACTCGACTATCGACTCGACTATCGACTCGACTATCGACTCGACTATCGACTCGACTATCGACTCGACTATCGACTCGACTATCGACTCGACTATCGACTCGACTATCGACTCGACTATCGACTCGACTATCGACTCGACTATCGACTCGACTATCGACTCGACTATCGACTCGACTATCGACTCGACTATCGACTCGACTATCGACTCGACTATCGACTCGACTATCGACTCGACTATCGACTCGACTATCGACTCGACTATCGACTCGACTATCGACTCGACTATCGACTCGACTATCGACTCGACTATCGACTCGACTATCGACTCGACTATCGACTCGACTATCGACTCGACTATCGACTCGACTATCGACTCGACTATCGACTCGACTATCGACTCGACTATCGACTCGACTATCGACTCGACTATCGACTCGACTATCGACTCGACTATCGACTCGACTATCGACTCGACTATCGACTCGACTATCGACTCGACTATCGACTCGACTATCGACTCGACTATCGACTCGACTATCGACTCGACTATCGACTCGACTATCGACTCGACTATCGACTCGAATATCGACTCGACTATCGACTCGACTATCGACTCGACTATCGACTCGACTATCGACTCGACTATCGACTCGACTATCGACTCGACTATCGACTCGACTATCGACTCGGACTATCGACTCGACTATCGACTCGACTATCGACTCGACTATCGACTCGACTATCGACTCGACTATCGACTCGACTATCGACTCGACTATCGACTCGACTATCGACTCGACTATCGACTCGACTATCGACTCGACTATCGACCCGACTCGACTCGACTATCGACTCGACTCGACTCGACTCGACTATCGACTCGACTCGACTCGACTATCGACTCGACTCGACTCGACTATCGACTCGACTATCGACTCGACTATCGACTCGACTATCGACTCGACTATCGACTCGACTATCGACTCGACTCGACTCGACTATCGACTCGACTATCGACTCGACTATCGACTCGACTATCGACTCGACTATCGACTCGACTATCGACTCGACTATCGACTCGACTATCGACTCGACTATCGACTCGACTATCGACTCGACTATCGACTCGACTATCGACTCGACTATCGACTCGACTATCGACTCGACTATCGACTCGACTATCGACTCGACTATCGACTCGACTATCGACTCGACTATCGACTCGACTATCGACTCGACTATCGACTCGACTATCGACTCGACTATCGACTCGACTATCGACTCGACTATCGACTCGACTATCGACTCGACTATCGACTCGACTATCGACTCGACTATCGACTCGACTATCGACTCGACTATCGACTCGACTATCGACTCGACTATCGACTCGACTATCGACTCGACTATCGACTCGACTATCGACTCGACTATCGACTCGACTATCGACTCGACTATCGACTCGACTATCGACTCGACTATCGACTCGACTATCGACTCGACTATCGACTCGACTATCGACTCGACTATCGACTCGACTATCGACTCGACTATCGACTCGACTATCGACTCGACTATCGACTCGACTATCGACTCGACTATCGACTCGACTATCGACTCGACTATCGACTCGACTATCGACTCGACTATCGACTCGACTATCGACTCGACTATCGACTCGACTATCGACTCGACTATCGACTCGACTATCGACTCGACTATCGACTCGACTATCGACTCGACTATGGACTCGACTATCGACCCGACTCGACTCGACTATCGACTCGACTCGACTCGACTCGACTATCGACTCGACTCGACTCGACTATCGACTCGACTCGACTCGACTATCGACTCGACTATCGACTCGACTCGACTCGACTATCGACTCGACTATCGACTCGACTATCGACTCGACTATCGACTCGACTATCGACTCGACTATCGACTCGACTCGACTCGACTATCGACTCGACTATCGACTCGACTATCGACTCGACTATCGACTCGACTATCGACTCGACTATCGACTCGACTATCGACTCGACTATCGACTCGACTATCGACTCGACTATCGACTCGACTATCGACCCGACTCGACTCGACTATCGACTCGACTCGACTCGACTATCGACTCGACTCGACTCGACTATCGACTCGACTATCGACTCGACTATCGACTCGACTATCGACCCGACTCGACTCGACTATCGACTCGACTCGACTCGACTATCGACTCGACTCGACTCGACTATCGACTCGACTATCGACTCGACTATCGACTCGACTATCGACTCGACTATCGACTCGACTATCGACTCGACTATCGACTCGACTATCGACTCGACTATCGACTCGACTCGACTCGACTATCGACTCGACTATCGACTCGACTATCGACGACTCGACTATCGACTCGACTATCGACTCGACTATCGACTCGACTATCGACTCGACTATCGACTCGACTATCGACTCGACTATCGACTCGACTATCGACTCGACTATCGACTCGACTATCGACTCGACTATCGACTCGACTATCGACTCGACTATCGACTCGACTATCGACTCGACTATCGACTCGACTATCGACTCGACTATCGACTCGACTATCGACTCGACTATCGACTCGACTATCGACTCGACTATCGACTCGACTATCGACTCGACTATCGACTCGACTATCGACTCGACTATCGACTCGACTATCGACTCGACTATCGACTCGACTATCGACTCGACTATCGACTCGACTATCGACTCGACTATCGACTCGACTATCGACTCGACTATCGACTCGACTATCGACTCGACTATCGACTATCGACTCGACTATCGACTCGACTATCGACTCGACTATCGACTCGACTATCGACTCGACTATCGACTCGACTATCGACTCGACTATCGACTCGACTATCGACTCGACTATCGACTCGACTATCGACTCGACTATCGACTCGACTATCGACTCGACTATCGACTCGACTATCGACTCGACTATCGACTCGACTATCGACTCGACTATCGACTCGACTATCGACTCGACTATCGACTCGACTATCGACTCGACTATCGACTCGACTATCGACTCGACTATCGACTCGACTATCGACTCGACTATCGACTCGACTATCGACTCGACTATCGACTCGACTATCGACTCGACTATCGACTCGACTATCGACTCGACTATCGACTCGACTATCGACTCGACTATCGACTCGACTATCGACTCGACTATCGACTCGACTATCGACTCGACTATCGACTCGACTATCGACTCGACTATCGACTCGACTATCGACTCGACTATCGACTCGACTATCGACTCGACTATCGACTCGACTATCGACTCGACTATCGACTCGACTATCGACTCGACTATCGACTCGACTATCGACTCGACTATTGACTCGACTATCGACCCGACTCGACTCGACTACCGACTCGACTCGACTCGACTCGACTATCGACTCGACTCGACTCGACTATCGACTCGACTCGACTCGACTATCGACTCGACTATCGACTCGACTCGACTCGACTATCGACTCGACTATCGACTCGACTATCGACTCGACTATCGACTCGACTATCGACTCGACTCGACTCGACTATCGACTCGACTCGACTCGACTATCGACTCGACTATCGACTCGACTATCGACTCGACTATCGACTCGACTATCGACTCGACTCGACTCGACTATCGACTCGACTATCGACTCGACTATCGACTCGACTATCGACTCGACTATCGACTCGACTATCGACTCGACTATCGACTCGACTATCGACTCGACTATCGACCCGACTCGACTCGACTATCGACTCGACTCGACTCGACTATCGACTCGACTCGACTCGACTATCGACTCGACTATCGACTCGACTATCGACTCGACTATCGACTCGACTATCGACTCGACTATCGACTCGACTATCGACTCGACTATCGACTCGACTATCGACTCGACTCGACTCGACTATCGACTCGACTATCGACTCGACTATCGACTCGACTATCGACTCGACTATCGACTCGACTATCGACTCGACTATCGACTCGACTATCGACTCGACTATCGACTCGACTATCGACTCGACTATCGAGTCGACTATCGACTCGACTCGACTCGACTATCGACTCGACTCGACTCGACTATCGACTCGACTATCGACTCGACTATCGACTCGACTATCGACTCGACTATCGACTCGACTATCGACTCGACTATCGACTCGACTATCGACTCGACTATCGACTCGACTATCGACTCGACTATCGACTCGACTATCGACTCGACTATCGACTCGACTATCGACTCGACTATCGACTCGACTATCGACTCGACTATCGACTCGACTATCGACTCGACTATCGACTCGACTATCGACTCGACTATCGACTCGACTATCGACTCGACTATCGACTCGACTATCGACTCGACTATCGACTCGACTATCGACTCGACTATCGACTCGACTATCGACTCGACTATCGACTCGACTATCGACTCGACTATCGACTCGACTATTGACTCGACTATCGACCCGACTCGACTCGACTACCGACTCGACTCGACTCGACGCGACTATCGACTCGACTCGACTCGACTATCGACTCGACTCGACTCGACTATCGACTCGACTATCGACTCGACTCGACTCGACTATCGACTCGACTATCGACTCGACTATCGACTCGACTATCGACTCGACTATCGACTCGACTATCGACTCGACTATCGACTCGACTCGACTCGACTATCGACTCGACTATCGACTCGACTATCGACTCGACTATCGACTCGACTATCGACTCGACTATCGACTCGACTATCGACTCGACTATCGACTCGACTATCGACCCGACTCGACTCGACTATCGACTCGACTCGACTCGACTATCGACTCGACTCGACTCGACTATCGACTCGACTATCGACTCGACTATCGACTCGACTATCGACTCGACTATCGACTCGACTATCGACTCGACTATCGACTCGACTATCGACTCGACTATCGACTCGACTCGACTCGACTATCGACTCGACTATCGACTCGACTATCGACTCGACTATCGACTCGACTATCGACTCGACTATCGACTCGACTATCGACTCGACTATCGACTCGACTATCGACTCGACTATCGAGTCGACTATCGACTCGACTCGACTCGACTATCGACTCGACTCGACTCGACTATCGACTCGACTATCGACTCGACTCGACTCGACTATCGACTCGACTCGACTCGACTATCGACTCGACTATCGACTCGACTCGACTCGACTATCGACTCGACTCGACTGGACTATCGACTTGACTATCGACTCGACTCGACTCGACTATCGACTCGACTCGACTCGACTCGACTATCGACTCGACTATCGACTCGACTATCGACTCGACTATCGACTCGACTATCGACTCGACTATCGACTCGACTATCGACTCGACTATCGACTCGACTATCGACTCGACTATCGACTCGACTATCGACTCGACTATCGACTCGACTATCGACTCGACTATCGACTCGACTATCGACTCGACTATCGACTCGACTATCGACTCGACTATCGACTCGACTATCGACTCGACTATCGACTCGACTATCGACTCGACTATCGACTCGACTATCGACTCGACTATCGACTCGACTATCGACTCGACTATCGACTCGACTATCGACTCGACTATCGACTCGACTATCGACTCGACTCGACTATCGACTCGACTATCGACTCGACTATCGACTCGACTATCGACTCGACTATCGACTCGACTATCGACTCGACTCGACTATCGACTCGACTATCGACTCGACTATCGACTCGACTATCGACTCGACTATCGACTCGACTATCGACTCGACTATCGACTCGACTATCGACTCGACTATCGACTCGACTATCGACTCGACTATCGACTCGACTATCGACTCGACTCGACTCGACTATCGACTCGACTATCGACTCGACTCGACTCGACTATCGACTCGACTATCGACTCGACTATCGACTCGACTATCGACTCGACTATCGACTCGACTATCGACTCGACTATCGACTCGACTATCGACTCGACTATCGACTCGACTCGACTCGACTATCGACTCGACTCGACTGGACTATCGACTCGACTATCGACTCGACTCGACTCGACTATCGACTCGACTATCGACTCGACTATCGACTCGACTATCGACTCGACTATCGACTCGACTATCGACTCGACTATCGACTCGACTATCGACTCGACTATCGACTCGACTATCGACTCGACTATCGACTCGACTATCGACTCGACTATCGACCCGACTCGACTCGACTATCGACCCGACTCGACTCGACTATCGACTCGACTCGACTCGACTCGACTATCGACTCGACTATCGACTCGACTATCGACTCGACTCGACTCGACTATCGACTCGACTCGACTCGACTATCGACTCGACTCGACTCGACTATCGACTCGACTATCGACTCGACTCGACTCGACTATCGACTCGACACGACTCGACTATCGACTCGACTCGACTATCGACTCGACTCGACTCGACTATCGACTCGACTATCGACTCGACTCGACTCGACTATCGACTCGACTCGACTGGACTATCGACTCGACTATCGACTCGACTCGACTCGACTATCGACTCGACTCGACTCGACTATCGACTCGACTATCGACTCGACTCGACTCGACTATCGACTCGACTCGACTGACTATCGACTCGACTATCGACTCGACTATCGACTCGACTATCGACTCGACTATCGACTCGACTATCGACTCGACTATCGACTCGACTATCGACTCGACTATCGACTCGACTATCGACTCGACTATCGACTCGACTATCGACTCGACTATCGACTCGACTATCGACTCGACTATCGACTCGACTATCGACTCGACTATCGACTCGACTATCGACTCGACTATCGACTCGACTATCGACTCGACTATCGACTCGACTATCGACTCGACTATCGACTCGACTATCGACTCGACTATCGACTCGACTATCGACTCGACTATCGACTCGACTATCGACTCGACTATCGACTCGACTATCGACTCGACTATCGACTCGACTATCGACTCGACTATCGACTCGACTATCGACTCGACTATCGACTCGACTATCGACTCGACTATCGACTCGACTATCGACTCGACTATCGACTCGACTATCGACTCGACTATCGACTCGACTATCGACTCGACTATCGACTCGACTATCGACTCGACTATCGACTCGACTATCGACTCGACTATCGACTCGACTATCGACTCGACTATCGACTCGACTATCGACTCGACTATCGACTCGACTATCGACTCGACTATCGACTCGACTATCGACTCGACTATCGACTCGACTATCGACTCGACTATCGACTCGACTATCGACTCGACTATCGACTCGACTATCGACTCGACTATCGACTCGACTATCGACTCGACTATCGACTCGACTATCGACTCGACTATCGACTCGACTATCGACTCGACTATCGACTCGACTATCGACTCGACTATCGACTCGACTCGACTCTCGACTATCGACTCGACTATCGACTCGACTATCGACTCGACTATCGACTCGACTATCGACTCGACTATCGACTCGACTATCGACTCGACTATCGACTCGACTATCGACTCGACTATCGACTCGACTATCGACTCGACTATCGACTCGACTCGACTCGACTATCGACCCGACTCGACTCGACTATCGACTCGACTCGACTCGACTCGACTCGACTCGACTATCGACTCGACTATCGACTCGACTATCGACTCGACTATCGACTCGACTCGACTCGACTATCGACTCGACTATCGACTCGACTATCGACTCGACTATCGACTCGACTCGACTCGACTATCGACTCGACTCGACTCGACTATCGACTCGACTATCGACTCGACTCGACTCGACTATCGACTCGACTATCGACTCGACTATCGACTCGACTATCGACTCGACTATCGACTCGACTCGACTCGACTATCGACTCGACTATCGACTCGACTATCGACTCGACTATCGACTCGACTCGACTCGACTATCGACTCGACTCGACTCGACTATCGACTCGACTATCGACTCGACTATCGACTCGACTATCGACTCGACTATCGACTCGACTCGACTCGACTATCGACTCGACTATCGACTCGACTATCGACTCGACTATCGACTCGACTATCGACTCGACTATCGACTCGACTATCGACTCGACTATCGACTCGACTATCGACTCGACTATCGACTCGACTATCGACTCGACTATCGACTCGACTATCGACTCGACTATCGACTCGACTATCGACTCGACTATCGACTCGACTATCGACTCGACTATCGACTCGACTATCGACTCGACTATCGACTCGACTATCGACTCGACTATCGACTCGACTATCGACTCGACTATCGACTCGACTATCGACTCGACTATCGACTCGACTATCGACTCGACTATCGACTCGACTATCGACTCGACTATCGACTCGACTATCGACTCGACTATCGACTCGACTATCGACTCGACTATCGACTCGACTATCGACTCGACTATCGACTCGACTATCGACTCGACTATCGACTCGACTCTATCGACTCGACTATCGACTCGACTATCGACTCGACTATCGACTCGACTATCGACTCGACTATCGACTCGACTATCGACTCGACTATCGACTCGACTATCGACCCGACTCGACTCGACTATCGACTCGACTCGACTCGACTCGACTATCGACTCGACTATCGACCCGACTCGACTCGACTATCGACTCGACTCGACTCGACTCGACTATCGACTCGACTCGACTCGACTATCGACTCGACTCGACTCGACTATCGACTCGACTATCGACTCGACTCGACTCGACTATCGACTCGACTCGACTCGACTATCGACTCGACTATCGACTCGACTATCGACTCGACTCGACTCGACTCGAATATCGACTCGACTCGACTCGACTATCGACTCGACTATCGACTCGACTATCGACTCGACTATCGACTCGACTATCGACTCGACTATCGACTCGACTATCGACTCGACTATCGACTCGACTCGACTCGACTATCGACTCGACTATCGACTCGACTATCGACTCGACTATCGACCCGACTCGACTCGACTATCGACTCGACTTCGACTCGACTATCGACTCGACTATCGACTCGACTATCGACTCGACTATCGACTCGACTATCGACTCGACTATCGACTCGACTATCGACTCGACTATCGACTCGACTATCGACTCGACTATCGACTCGACTATCGACTCGACTATCGACTCGACTATCGACTCGACTATCGACTCGACTATCGACTCGACTATCGACTCGACTATCGACTCGACTATCGACCAGACTCGACTCGACTATCGACTCGACTCGACTCGACTCGACTCGACTATCGACTCGACTCGACTCGACTATCGACTCGACTCGACTCGACTATCGACTCGACTCGACTCGACTATCGACTCGACTATCGACTCGACTATCGACTCGACTATCGACTCGACTATCGACTCGACTCGACTCGACTATCGACTCGACTATCGACTCGACTATCGACTCGACTATCGACTCGACTATCGACTCGACTATCGACCCGACTCGACTCGACTATCGACTCGACTCGACTATCGACTCGACTATCGACTCGACTCGACTCGACTATCGACTCGACTATCGACTCGACTATCGACTCGACTCGACTCGACTATCGACTCGACTATCGACTCGACTATCGACTCGACTATCGACTCGACTATCGACTCGACTATCGACTCGACTATCGACTCGACTATCGACTCGACTATCGACTCGACTATCGACTCGACTATCGACTCGACTATCGACTCGACTATCGACTCGACTATCGACTCGACTATCGACTCGACTATCGACTCGACTATCGACTCGACTATCGACTCGACTATCGACTCGACTATCGACTCGACTATCGACTCGACTATCGACTCGACTATCGACTCGACTATCGACTCGACTATCGACTCGACTATCGACTCGACTATCGACTCGACTATCGACTCGACTATCGACTCGACTATCGACTCGACTATCGACTCGACTATCGACTCGACTATCGACTCGACTATCGACTCGACTATCGACCCGACTCGACTCGACTATCGACTCGACTCGACTCGACTCGACTATCGACTCGACTCGACTCGACTATCGACTCGACTCGACTCGACTATCGACTCGACTCGACTCGACTATCGACTCGACTATCGACTCGACTCGACTCGACTATCGACTCGACTATCGACTCGACTATCGACTCGACTATCGACTCGACTATCGACTCGACTATCGACTCGACTCGACTCGACTATCGACTCGACTATCGACTCGACTATCGACTCGACTATCGACTCGACTGTCGACTCGACTATCGACCCGACTCGACTCGACTATCGACTCGACTCGACTCGACTCGAATATCGACTCGACTCGACTCGACTATCGACTCGACTATCGACTCGACTATCGACTCGACTATCGACTCGACTATCGACTCGACTCGACTCGACTATCGACTCGACTATCGACTCGACTATCGACTCGACTATCGACTCGACTATCGACTCGACTATCGACTCGACTATCGACTCGACTATCGACTCGACTATCGACTCGACTATCGACTCGACTATCGACTCGACTATCGACTCGACTATCGACTCGACTATCGACTCGACTATCGACTCGACTATCGACTCGACTATCGACCCGACTCGACTCGACTATCGACTCGACTCGACTCGACTCGACTATCGACTCGACTCGACTCGACTATCGACTCGACTCGACTCGACTATCGACTCGACTATCGACTCGACTCGACTCGACTATCGACTCGACTATCGACTCGACTATCGACTCGACTATCGACTCGACTATCGACTCGACTATCGACTCGACTCGACTCGACTATCGACTCGACTATCGACTCGACTATCGACTCGACTATCGACTCGACTGTCGACTCGACTATCGACCCGACTCGACTCGACTATCGACTCGACTCGACTCGACTCGAATATCGACTCGACTCGACTCGACTATCGACTCGACTATCGACTCGACTATCGACTCGACTATCGACTCGACTATCGACTCGACTATCGACTCGACTATCGACTCGACTCGACTCGACTATCGACTCGACTATCGACTCGACTCGACTCGACTATCGACTCGACTCGACTATCGACTCGACTATCGACTCGACTATCGACTCGACTATCGACTCGACTATCGACTCGACTCGACTCGACTATCGACTCGACTATCGACTCGACTATCGACTCGACTATCGACTCGACTATCGACTCGACTATCGACTCGACTATCGACCCGACTCGACTCGACTATCGACTCGACTATCGACTCGACTATCGACTCGACTATCGACTCGACTATCGACTCGACTATCGACTCGACTCGACTATCGACTCGACTATCGACTCGACTATCGACTCGACTATCGACTCGACTATCGACCCGACTCGACTCGACTATCGACTCGACTCGACTGGACTCGACTATCGACTCGACTCGACTGGACTATCGACTCGACTATCGACTCGACTCGACTCGACTATCGACTCGACTCGACTCGACTATCGACTCGACTCGACTCGACTATCGACTCGACTATCGACTCGACTCGACTCGACTATCGACTCGACTCGACTGGACTATCGACTCGACTATCGACTCGACTATCGACTCGACTGTCGACTCGACTATCGACCCGACTCGACTCGACTATCGACTCGACTCGACTCGACTCGAATATCGACTCGACTCGACTCGACTATCGACTCGACTATCGACTCGACTATCGACTCGACTATCGACTCGACTCGACTCGACTATCGACTCGACTATCGACTCGACTATCGACTCGACTATCGACTCGACTATCGACTCGACTATCGACTCGACTATCGACTCGACTATCGACTCGACTATCGACTCGACTATCGACTCGACTATCGACTAGACTATCGACTCGACTATCGACTCGACTATCGACTCGACTATCGACTCGACTATCGACTCGACTATCGACTCGACTATCGACTCGACTATCGACTCGACTATCGACTCGACTATCGACTCGACTATCGACTCGACTATCGACTCGACTATCGACTCGACTATCGACTCGACTATCGACTCGACTATCGACTCGACTATCGATTCGACTATCGACTCGACTATCGACTCGACTATCGACTCGACTATCGACTCGACTATCGACTCGACTATCGACTCGACTATCGACTCGACTATCGACTCGACTATCGACTCGACTATCGACCCGACTCGACTCGACTATCGACTCGACTCGACTCGACTCGACTATCGACTCGACTCGACTCGACTATCGACTCGACTCGACTCGACTATCGACTCGACTATCGACTCGACTCGACTCGACTATCGACTCGACTATCGACTCGACTATCGACTCGACTATCGACTCGACTATCGACTCGACTATCGACTCGACTCGACTCGACTATCGACTCGACTATCGACTCGACTATCGACTCGACTATCGACTCGACTGTCGACTCGACTATCGACCCGACTCGACTCGACTATCGACTCGACTCGACTCGACTCGAATATCGACTCGACTCGACTCGACTATCGACTCGACTATCGACTCGACTATCGACTCGACTATCGACTCGACTATCGACTCGACTATCGACTCGACTATCGACTCGACTATCGACTCGACTATCGACTCGACTATCGACTCGACTCGACTCGACTATCGACTCGACTCGACTATCGACTCGACTATCGACTCGACTCGACTCGACTATCGACTCGACTATCGACTCGACTATCGACTCGACTATCGACTCGACTATCGACTCGACTCGACTCGACTATCGACTCGACTATCGACTCGACTATCGACTCGACTATCGACTCGACTATCGACTCGACTATCGACTCGACTATCGACCCGACTCGACTCGACTATCGACTCGACTATCGACTCGACTATCGACTCGACTATCGACTCGACTATCGACTCGACTATCGACTCGACTCGACTATCGACTCGACTATCGACTCGACTATCGACTCGACTATCGACTCGACTATCGACCCGACTCGACTCG
Source organism: Pemphredon lugubris (assembly GCA_933228935.1). Taxonomy (NCBI): domain Eukaryota; kingdom Metazoa; phylum Arthropoda; class Insecta; order Hymenoptera; family Crabronidae; genus Pemphredon; species Pemphredon lugubris. The sequence goes on along the minus strand of OW121815.1, from coordinate 37,803,855 downwards.
ACTATCGACTCGACTCGACTGGACTCGACTATCGACTCGACTCGACTGGACTATCGACTCGACTATCGACTCGACTCGACTCGACTATCGACTCGACTCGACTCGACTATCGACTCGACTCGACTCGACTATCGACTCGACTATCGACTCGACTATCGACTCGACTCGACTCGACTATCGACTCGACTCGACTGGACTATCGACTCGACTATCGACTCGACTCGACTCGACTATCGACTCGACTATCGACTCGACTATCGACTCGACTTTCGACTCGACTATCGACTCGACTATCGACTCGACTATCGACTCGACTATCGACTCGACTATCGACTCGACTATCGACTCGACTATCGACTCGACTATCGACTCGACTATCGACTCGACTATCGACTCGACTATCGACTCGACTATCGACTCGACTATCGACTCGACTATCGACCCGACTCGACTCGACTATCGACTCGACTCGACTCGACTCGACTATCGACTCGACTCGACTCGACTATCGACTCGACTCGACTCGACTATCGACTCGACTATCGACTCGACTCGACTCGACTATCGACTCGACTATCGACTCGACTCGACTCGACTATCGACTCGACTATCGACTCGACTATCGACTCGACTATCGACCCGACTCGACTCGACTATCGACTCGACTCGACTGGACTCGACTATCGACTCGACTCGACTATCGACTCGACTCGACTGGACTATCGACTCGACTATCGACTCGACTCGACTCGACTATCGACTCGACTCGACTCGACTATCGACTCGACTCGACTCGACTATCGACTCGACTATCGACTCGACTATCGACTCGACTCGACTCGACTATCGACTCGACTCGACTGGACTATCGACTCGACTATCGACTCGACTCGACTCGACTATCGACTCTACTATCGACTCGACTATCGACTCGACTATCGACTCGACTTTCGACTCGACTATCGACTCGACTATCGACTCGACTATCGACTCGACTATCGACTCGACTATCGACTCGACTATCGACTCGACTATCGACTCGACTATCGACTCGACTATCGACTCGACTATCGACTCGACTATCGACTCGACTATCGACTCGACTATCGACTCGACTATCGACTCGACTATCGACTCGACTATCGACTCGACTATCGACTCGACTATCGACTCGACTATCGACTCGACTATCGACTCGACTATCGACTCGACTATCGACTCGACTATCGACTCGACTATCGACTCGACTATCGACTCGACTATCGACTCGACTATCGACTCGACTATCGACTCGACTATCGACTCGACTATCGACTCGACTATCGACTCGACTATCGACTCGACTATCGACTCGACTATCGACTCGACTATCGACTCGACTATCGACTCGACTATCGACTCGACTATCGACTCGACTATCGACTCGACTCGACTATCGACTCGACTATCGACTCGACTCGACTGGACTATCGACTCGACTATCGACTCGACTCGACTCGACTATCGACTCGACTATCGACTCGACTATCGACTCGACTATCGACTCGACTATCGACTCGACTATCGACTCGACTCGACTATCGACTCGACTATCGACTCGACTATCGACTCGACTATCGACTCGACTATCGACCCGACTCGACTCGACTATCGACTCGACTCGACTGGACTCGACTATCGACTCGACTCGACTGGACTATCGACTCGACTATCGACTCGACTCGACTCGACTATCGACTCGACTCGACTCGACTATCGACTCGACTCGACTCGACTATCGACTCGACTATCGACTCGACTATCGACTCGACTATCGACTCGACTCGACTCGACTATCGACTCGACTCGACTGGACTATCGACTCGACTATCGACTCGACTCGACTCGACTATCGACTCGACTATCGACTCGACTATCGACTCGACTATCGACTCGACTCGACTCGACTATCGACTCGACTATCGACTCGACTATCGACTCGACTATCGACTCGACTGTCGACTCGACTATCGACCCGACTCGACTCGACTATCGACTCGACTCGACTCGACTCGAATATCGACTCGACTCGACTCGACTATCGACTCGACTATCGACTCGACTATCGACTCGACTATCGACTCGACTATCGACTCGACTCGACTCGACTATCGACTCGACTATCGACTCGACTATCGACTCGACTATCGACTCGACTATCGACTCGACTATCGACTCGACTATCGACTCGACTATCGACTCGACTATCGACTCGACTATCGACTCGACTATCGACTCGACTATCGACTCGACTATCGACTCGACTATCGACTCGACTATCGACTCGACTATCGACTCGACTATCGACTCGACTATCGACTCGACTATCGACTCGACTATCGACTCGACTATCGACTCGACTATCGACTCGACTATCGACTCGACTATCGACTCGACTATCGACTCGACTATCGACTCGACTATCGACTCGACTATCGATTCGACTATCGACTCGACTATCGACTCGACTATCGACTCGACTATCGACTCGACTATCGACTCGACTATCGACTCGACTATCGACTCGACTATCGACTCGACTATCGACTCGACTATCGACCCGACTCGACTCGACTATCGACTCGACTCGACTCGACTCGACTATCGACTCGACTCGACTCGACTATCGACTCGACTCGACTCGACTATCGACTCGACTATCGACTCGACTCGACTCGACTATCGACTCGACTATCGACTCGACTATCGACTCGACTATCGACTCGACTATCGACTCGACTATCGACTCGACTCGACTCGACTATCGACTCGACTATCGACTCGACTATCGACTCGACTATCGACTCGACTGTCGACTCGACTATCGACCCGACTCGACTCGACTATCGACTCGACTCGACTCGACTCGACTATCGACTCGACTATCGACTCGACTATCGACTCGACTATCGACTCGACTCGACTCGACTATCGACTCGACTATCGACTCGACTATCGACTCGACTATCGACTCGACTATCGACTCGACTATCGACTCGACTATCGACCCGACTCGACTCGACTATCGACTCGACTATCGACTCGACTATCGACTCGACTATCGACTCGACTATCGACTCGACTATCGACTCGACTATCGACTCGACTATCGACTCGACTATCGACTCGACTATCGACTCGACTATCGACTCGACTATCGACTGGACTATCGACTCGACTATCGACTCGACTCGACTCGACTATCGACTCGACTATCGACTCGACTATCGACTCGACTATCGACTCGACTATCGACTCGACTATCGACTCGACTCGACTATCGACTCGACTATCGACTCGACTATCGACTCGACTATCGACTCGACTATCGACCCGACTCGACTCGACTATCGACTCGACTCGACTGGACTCGACTATCGACTCGACTCGACTGGACTATCGACTCGACTATCGACTCGACTCGACTCGACTATCGACTCGACTCGACTCGACTATCGACTCGACTCGACTCGACTATCGACTCGACTATCGACTCGACTATCGACTCGACTCGACTCGACTATCGACTCGACTCGACTGGACTATCGACTCGACTATCGACTCGACTCGACTCGACTATCGACTCGACTATCGACTCGACTATCGACTCGACTATCGACTCGACTCGACTCGACTATCGACTCGACTATCGACTCGACTATCGACTCGACTATCGACTCGACTGTCGACTCGACTATCGACCCGACTCGACTCGACTATCGACTCGACTCGACTCGACTCGAATATCGACTCGACTCGACTCGACTATCGACTCGACTATCGACTCGACTATCGACTCGACTATCGACTCGACTATCGACTCGACTCGACTCGACTATCGACTCGACTATCGACTCGACTATCGACTCGACTATCGACTCGACTATCGACTCGACTATCGACTCGACTATCGACTCGACTATCGACTCGACTATCGACTCGACTATCGACTCGACTATCGACTCGACTATCGACTCGACTATCGACTCGACTATCGACTCGACTATCGACTCGACTATCGACTCGACTATCGACTCGACTATCGACTCGACTATCGACTCGACTATCGACTCGACTATCGACTCGACTATCGACTCGACTATCGACTCGACTATCGACTCGACTATCGATTCGACTATCGACTCGACTATCGACTCGACTATCGACTCGACTATCGACTCGACTATCGACTCGACTATCGACTCGACTATCGACTCGACTATCGACTCGACTATCGACTCGACTATCGACTCGACTATCGACCCGACTCGACTCGACTATCGACTCGACTCGACTCGACTCGACTATCGACTCGACTCGACTCGACTATCGACTCGACTCGACTCGACTATCGACTCGACTATCGACTCGACTCGACTCGACTATCGACTCGACTATCGACTCGACTATCGACTCGACTATCGACTCGACTATCGACTCGACTATCGACTCGACTCGACTCGACTATCGACTCGACTATCGACTCGACTATCGACTCGACTATCGACTCGACTGTCGACTCGACTATCGACCCGACTCGACTCGACTATCGACTCGACTCGACTCGACTCGACTATCGACTCGACTATCGACTCGACTATCGACTCGACTATCGACTCGACTCGACTCGACTATCGACTCGACTATCGACTCGACTATCGACTCGACTATCGACTCGACTATCGACTCGACTATCGACCCGACTCGACTCGACTATCGACTCGACTATCGACTCGACTATCGACTCGACTATCGACTCGACTATCGACTCGACTATCGACTCGACTATCGACTCGACTATCGACTCGACTATCGACTCGACTATCGACTCGACTATCGACTCGACTATCGACTCGACTATCGACTCGACTATCGACTCGACTATCGACTCGACTATCGACTCGACTATCGACTCGACTATCGACTCGACTATCGACTCGACTATCGACTCGACTATCGACTCGACTATCGACTCGACTATCGACTCGACTATCGACTCGACTATCGACTCGACTATCGACTCGACTATCGATTCGACTATCGACTCGACTATCGACTCGACTATCGACTCGACTATCGACTCGACTATCGACTCGACTATCGACTCGACTATCGACTCGACTATCGACTCGACTATCGACCCGACTCGACTCGACTATCGACTCGACTCGACTCGACTCGACTATCGACTCGACTCGACTCGACTATCGACTCGACTCGACTCGACTATCGACTCGACTATCGACTCGACTCGACTCGACTATCGACTCGACTATCGACTCGACTATCGACTCGACTATCGACTCGACTATCGACTCGACTATCGACTCGACTCGACTCGACTATCGACTCGACTATCGACTCGACTATCGACTCGACTATCGACTCGACTGTCGACTCGACTATCGACCCGACTCGACTCGACTATCGACTCGACTCGACTCGACTCGAATATCGACTCGACTCGACTCGACTATCGACTCGACTATCGACTCGACTATCGACTCGACTATCGACTCGACTATCGACTCGACTATCGACTCGACTATCGACTCGACTATCGACTCGACTATCGACTCGACTATCGACTCGACTCGACTCGACTATCGACTCGACTCGACTATCGACTCGACTATCGACTCGACTCGACTCGACTATCGACTCGACTATCGACTCGACTATCGACTCGACTATCGACTCGACTATCGACTCGACTCGACTCGACTATCGACTCGACTATCGACTCGACTATCGACTCGACTATCGACTCGACTATCGACTCGACTATCGACTCGACTATCGACCCGACTCGACTCGACTATCGACTCGACTATCGACTCGACTATCGACTCGACTATCGACTCGACTATCGACTCGACTATCGACTCGACTCGACTGGACTATCGACTCGACTATCGACTCGACTCGACTCGACTATCGACTCGACTCGACTCGACTATCGACTCGACTCGACTCGACTATCGACTCGACTATCGACTCGACTATCGACTCGACTCGACTCGACTATCGACTCGACTCGACTGGACTATCGACTCGACTATCGACTCGACTCGACTCGACTATCGACTCGACTATCGACTCGACTATCGACTCGACTATCGACTCGACTTTCGACTCGACTATCGACTCGACTATCGACTCGACTATCGACTCGACTATCGACTCGACTATCGACTCGACTATCGACTCGACTATCGACTCGACTATCGACTCGACTATCGACTCGACTATCGACTCGACTATCGACTCGACTATCGACTCGACTATCGACTCGACTATCGACTCGACTATCGACTCGACTATCGACTCGACTATCGACCCGACTCGACTCGACTATCGACTCGACTCGACTCGACTCGACTATCGACTCGACTCGACTCGACTATCGACTCGACTCGACTCGACTATCGACTCGACTATCGACTCGACTCGACTCGACTATCGACTCGACTATCGACTCGACTCGACTCGACTATCGACTCGACTATCGACTCGACTATCGACTCGACTATCGACCCGACTCGACTCGACTATCGACTCGACTCGACTGGACTCGACTATCGACTCGACTCGACTATCGACTCGACTCGACTGGACTATCGACTCGACTATCGACTCGACTCGACTCGACTATCGACTCGACTCGACTCGACTATCGACTCGACTCGACTCGACTATCGACTCGACTATCGACTCGACTATCGACTCGACTCGACTCGACTATCGACTCGACTCGACTGGACTATCGACTCGACTATCGACTCGACTCGACTCGACTATCGACTCGACTATCGACTCGACTATCGACTCGACTATCGACTCGACTTTCGACTCGACTATCGACTCGACTATCGACTCGACTATCGACTCGACTATCGACTCGACTATCGACTCGACTATCGACTCGACTATCGACTCGACTATCGACTCGACTATCGACTCGACTATCGACTCGACTATCGACTCGACTATCGACTCGACTATCGACTCGACTATCGACTCGACTATCGACTCGACTATCGACTCGACTATCGACTCGACTATCGACTCGACTATCGACTCGACTATCGACTCGACTATCGACTCGACTATCGACTCGACTATCGACTCGACTATCGACTCGACTATCGACTCGACTATCGACTCGACTATCGACTCGACTATCGACTCGACTATCGACTCGACTATCGACTCGACTATCGACTCGACTATCGACTCGACTATCGACTCGACTCGACTGGACTATCGACTCGACTATCGACTCGACTCGACTCGACTATCGACTCGACTATCGACTCGACTATCGACTCGACTATCGACTCGACTTTCGACTCGACTATCGACTCGACTATCGACTCGACTATCGACTCGACTATCGACTCGACTATCGACTCGACTATCGACTCGACTATCGACTCGACTATCGACTCGACTATCGACTCGACTATCGACTCGACTATCGACTCGACTATCGACTCGACTATCGACTCGACTATCGACTCGACTATCGACTCGACTATCGACTCGACTATCGACTCGACTATCGACTCGACTATCGACTCGACTATCGACTCGACTATCGACTCGACTATCGACTCGACTATCGACTCGACTATCGACTCGACTATCGACTCGACTATCGACTCGACTATCGACTCGACTATCGACTCGACTATCGACTCGACTATCGACTCGACTATCGACTCGACTATCGACTCGACTATCGACTCGACTATCGACTCGACTGTCGACTCGACTGTCGACTCGACTGTCGACTCGACTGTCGACTCGACTGTCGACTCGACTATCGACCCGACTCGACTCGACTATCGACTCGACTCGACTCGACTCGAATATCGACTCGACTCGACTCGACTATCGACTCGACTATCGACTCGACTATCGACTCGACTATCGACTCGACTATCGACTCGACTATCGACTCGACTATCGACTCGACTCGACTCGACTATCGACTCGACTATCGACTCGACTATCGACTCGACTATCGACTCGACTATCGACTCGACTATCGACTCGACTATCGACTCGACTATCGACTCGACTATCGACTCGACTATCGACTCGACTATCGACTCGACGATCGACTCGACTATCGACTCGACTATCGACTCGACTATCGACTCGACTATCGACTCGACTATCGACTCGACTATCGACTCGACTATCGACTCGACTATCGACTCGACTATCGACTCGACTATCGACTCGACTATCGACTCGACTATCGACTCGACTATCGATTCGACTATCGACTCGACTATCGACTCGACTATCGACTCGACTATCGACTCGACTATCGACTCGACTATCGACTCGACTATCGACTCGACTATCGACTCGACTATCGACTCGACTATCGACTCGACTATCGACCCGACTCGACTCGACTATCGACTCGACTCGACTCGACTCGACTATCGACTCGACTCGACTCGACTATCGACTCGACTCGACTCGACTATCGACTCGACTATCGACTCGACTCGACTCGACTATCGACTCGACTATCGACTCGACTATCGACTCGACTATCGACTCGACTATCGACTCGACTATCGACTCGACTCGACTCGACTATCGACTCGACTATCGACTCGACTATCGACTCGACTATCGACTCGACTGTCGACTCGACTATCGACCCGACTCGACTCGACTATCGACTCGACTCGACTCGACTCGAATATCGACTCGACTCGACTCGACTATCGACTCGACTATCGACTCGACTATCGACTCGACTATCGACTCGACTATCGACTCGACTATCGACTCGACTATCGACTCGACTATCGACTCGACTATCGACTCGACTATCGACTCGACTCGACTCGACTATCGACTCGACTCGACTATCGACTCGACTATCGACTCGACTCGACTCGACTATCGACTCGACTATCGACTCGACTATCGACTCGACTATCGACTCGACTATCGACTCGACTCGACTCGACTATCGACTCGACTATCGACTCGACTATCGACTCGACTATCGACTCGACTATCGACTCGACTATCGACTCGACTATCGACCCGACTCGACTCGACTATCGACTCGACTATCGACTCGACTATCGACTCGACTATCGACTCGACTATCGACTCGACTATCGACTCGACTCGACTATCGACTCGACTATCGACTCGACTATCGACTCGACTATCGACTCGACTATCGACCCGACTCGACTCGACTGGACTCGACTATCGACTCGACTCGACTGGACTATCGACTCGACTATCGACTCGACTCGACTCGACTATCGACTCGACTCGACTCGACTATCGACTCGACTCGACTCGACTATCGACTCGACTATCGACTCGACTATCGACTCGACTCGACTCGACTATCGACTCGACTCGACTGGACTATCGACTCGACTATCGACTCGACTCGACTCGACTATCGACTCGACTATCGACTCGACTATCGACTCGACTATCGACTCGACTTTCGACTCGACTATCGACTCGACTATCGACTCGACTATCGACTCGACTATCGACTCGACTATCGACTCGACTATCGACTCGACTATCGACTCGACTATCGACTCGACTATCGACTCGACTATCGACTCGACTATCGACTCGACTATCGACTCGACTATCGACTCGACTATCGACTCGACTATCGACTCGACTATCGACTCGACTATCGACCCGACTCGACTCGACTATCGACTCGACTCGACTCGACTCGACTATCGACTCGACTATCGACTCGACTTTCGACTCGACTATCGACTCGACTATCGACTCGACTATCGACTCGACTATCGACTCGACTATCGACTCGACTATCGACTCGACTATCGACTCGACTATCGACTCGACTATCGACTCGACTATCGACTCGACTATCGACTCGACTATCGACTCGACTATCGACTCGACTATCGACTCGACTATCGACTCGACTATCGACTCGACTATCGACTCGACTATCGACTCGACTATCGACTCGACTATCGACTCGACTATCGACTCGACTATCGACTCGACTATCGACTCGACTATCGACTCGACTATCGACTCGACTATCGACTCGACTATCGACTCGACTATCGACTCGACTATCGACTCGACTATCGACTCGACTATCGACTCGACTATCGACTCGACTATCGACTCGACTATCGACTCGACTATCGACTCGACTATCGACTCGACTATCGACTCGACTATCGACTCGACTATCGACTCGACTATCGACTCGACTATCGACTCGACTATCGACTCGACTATCGACTCGACTATCGACTCGACTATCGACTCGACTATCGACTCGACTATCGACTCGACTATCGACTCGACTATCGACTCGACTATCGACCCGACTCGACTCGACTATCGACTCGACTCGACTCGACTCGACTATCGACTCGACTCGACTCGACTATCGACTCGACTCGACTCGACTATCGACTCGACTATCGACTCGACTCGACTCGACTATCGACTCGACTATCGACTCGACTATCGACTCGACTATCGACTCGACTATCGACTCGACTATCGACTCGACTCGACTCGACTATCGACTCGACTATCGACTCGACTATCGACTCGACTCGACTCGACTCGAATATCGACTCGACTCGACTCGACTATCGACTCGACTATCGACTCGACTATCGACTCGACTATCGACTCGACTATCGACTCGACTATCGACTCGACTATCGACTCGACTATCGACTCGACTATCGACTCGACTCGACTCGACTATCGACTCGACTATCGACTCGACTATCGACTCGACTATCGACCCGACTCGACTCGACTATCGACTCGACTCGACTATCGACTCGACTATCGACTCGACTATCGACTCGACTATCGACTCGACTATCGACTCGACTATCGACTCGACTATCGACTCGACTATCGACTCGACTATCGACTCGACTATCGACTCGACTATCGACTCGACTATCGACTCGACTATCGACTCGACTATCGACTCGACTATCGACTCGACTATCGACTCGACTATCGACCAGACTCGACTCGACTATCGACTCGACTCGACTCGACTCGACTCGACTATCGACTCGACTATCGACTCGACTATCGACTCGACTATCGACTCGACTATCGACTCGACTATCGACTCGACTATCGACTCGACTATCGACTCGACTATCGACTCGACTATCGACTCGACTATCGACTCGACTATCGACTCGACTATCGACTCGACTATCGACTCGACTATCGACTCGACTATCGACTCGACTATCGACTCGACTATCGACTCGACTATCGACTCGACTATCGACTCGACTATCGACTCGACTATCGACTCGACTATCGACCCGACTCGACTCGACTATCGACTCGACTCGACTCGACTCGACTATCGACTCGACTCGACTCGACTATCGACTCGACTCGACTCGACTATCGACTCGACTATCGACTCGACTCGACTCGACTATCGACTCGACTATCGACTCGACTATCGACTCGACTATCGACTCGACTATCGACTCGACTATCGACTCGACTCGACTCGACTATCGACTCGACTATCGACTCGACTATCGACTCGACTCGACTCGACTCGAATATCGACTCGACTCGACTCGACTATCGACTCGACTATCGACTCGACTATCGACTCGACTATCGACTCGACTATCGACTCGACTATCGACTCGACTATCGACTCGACTATCGACTCGACTATCGACTCGACTCGACTCGACTATCGACTCGACTATCGACTCGACTATCGACTCGACTATCGACCGACTCGACTCGACTATCGACTCGACTCGACTATCGACTCGACTATCGACTCGACTATCGACTCGACTATCGACTCGACTATCGACTCGACTATCGACTCGACTATCGACTCGACTATCGACTCGACTATCGACTCGACTATCGACTCGACTATCGACTCGACTATCGACTCGACTATCGACTCGACTATCGACTCGACTATCGACTCGACTATCGACTCGACTATCGACCAGACTCGACTCGACTATCGACTCGACTCGACTCGACTCGACTCGACTATCGACTCGACTCGACTCGACTATCGACTCGACTATCGACTCGACTATCGACTCGACTATCGACTCGACTATCGACTCGACTCGACTCGACTATCGACTCGACTATCGACTCGACTATCGACTCGACTATCGACTCGACTATCGACTCGACTATCGACCCGACTCGACTCGACTATCGACTCGACTCGACTATCGACTCGACTATCGACTCGACTCGACTCGACTATCGACTCGACTATCGACTCGACTATCGACTCGACTATCGACTCGACTATCGACTCGACTCGACTCGACTATCGACTCGACTATCGACTCGACTATCGACTCGACTATCGACTCGACTATCGACTCGACTATCGACTCGACTATCGACTCGACTATCGACTCGACTATCGACTCGACTATCGACTCGACTATCGACTCGACTATCGACTCGACTATCGACTCGACTATCGACTCGACTATCGACTCGACTATCGACTCGACTATCGACTCGACTATCGACTCGACTATCGACTCGACTATCGACTCGACTATCGACTCGACTATCGACTCGACTATCGACTCGACTATCGACTCGACTATCGACTCGACTATCGACTCGACTATCGACTCGACTATCGACTCGACTATCGACTCGACTATCGACTCGACTATCGACTCGACTATCGACTCGACTATCGACTCGACTATCGACCCGACTCGACTCGACTATCGACTCGACTCGACTCGACTCGACTATCGACTCGACTCGACTCGACTATCGACTCGACTCGACTCGACTATCGACTCGACTATCGACTCGACTCGACTCGACTATCGACTCGACTATCGACTCGACTATCGACTCGACTATCGACTCGACTATCGACTCGACTATCGACTCGACTCGACTCGACTATCGACTCGACTATCGACTCGACTATCGACTCGACTATCGACTCGACTGTCGACTCGACTATCGACCCGACTCGACTCGACTATCGACTCGACTCGACTCGACTCGAATATCGACTCGACTCGACTCGACTATCGACTCGACTATCGACTCGACTATCGACTCGACTATCGACTCGACTATCGACTCGACTCGACTCGACTATCGACTCGACTCGACTGGACTATCGACTCGACTATCGACTCGACTCGACTCGACTATCGACTCGACTATCGACTCGACTATCGACTCGACTATCGACTCGACTATCGACTCGACTATCGACTCGACTATCGACTCGACTATCGACTCGACTATCGACTCGACTATCGACTCGACTATCGACTCGACTATCGACCCGACTCGACTCGACTATCGACTCGACTCGACTCGACTATCGACTCGACTATCGACTCGACTATCGACTCGACTATCGACTCGACTATCGACTCGACTATCGACTCGACTATCGACTCGACTATCGACTCGACTATCGACTCGACTATCGACTCGACTATCGACTCGACTATCGACTCGACTATCGACTCGACTATCGACTCGACTATCGACTCGACTATCGACTCGACTATCGACCAGACTCGACTCGACTATCGACTCGACTCGACTCGACTCGACTCGACTATCGACTCGACTCGACTCGACTATCGACTCGACTCGACTCGACTATCGACTCGACTATCGACTCGACTCGACTCGACTATCGACTCGACTATCGACT
>OW121815.1:37737388-37789854 GCA_933228935.1 Pemphredon lugubris | reverse complement strand
CTAATCGACTCGACTATCGACTATCGACTCGACTATCGACTATCGACTCGACTATCGACTATCGACTCGACTATCGACTATCGACTATCGACTCGACTATCGACTACGACTATCGACTATCGACTCGACTATCGACTATCGACTATCGACTATCGACTATCGACTATCGACTATCGACTATCGACTATCGGACTATCGACTATCGACTATCGACTATCGACTATCGACTACGACTATCGACTATCGACTATCGACTATCGACTATCGACTATCGACTATCGACTATCGACTATCGACTATCGACTATCGACTATCGACTATCGACTATCGACTATCGACTATCGACTATCGACTTCGACTATCGACTATCGACTATCGACTATCGACTATCGACTATCGACTATCGACTATCGACTATCGACTATCGACTATCGACTATCGACTATCGACTATCGACTATCGACTATCGACTATCGAGACTATCGACTATCGACTATCGACTATCGACTATCGACTATCGACTATCGACTATCGACTATCGACTATCGACTATCGACTATCGACTATCGACTATCGACTATCGACTATCGACTATCGACTATCGACTATCGACTATCGACTATCGACTATCGACTGACTATCGTCTCGACTATCGACTATCGACTCGACTATCGACTATCGACTCGACTATCGACTATCGACTCGACTATCGACTATCGACTCGACTATCGACTATCGACTCGACTATCGACTATCGACTCGACTATCGACTACGACTCGACTATCGACTATCGACTCGACTATCGACTCGACTATTCGACTCGACTATCGACTCGACTATCGACTATCGACTCGACTATCGACTATCGACTCGACTATCGACTATCGACTCGACTATCGACTATCGACTCGACTATCGACTATCGACTATCGACTATCGACTATCGACTATCGACTATCGACTATCGACTATCGACTATCGACTCGACTATCGGACTATCGACTATCGACTATCGACTATCGACTCGACTATCGACTATCGACTCGACTATCGACTATCGACTATCGACTATCGACTATCGACTATCGACTATCGACTATCGACTATCCGACTATCGACTATCGACTATCGACTATCGACTATCGACTATCGACTATCGACTATCGACTATCGACTATCGACTATCGAACTATCGACTATCGACTATCGACTATCGACTATCGACTATCGACTATCGACTATCGACTAATCGACTATCGACTATCGACTATCGACTATCGACTATCGACTATCGACTATCGACTATCGACTATCGACTATCGACTCGACTATCGACTATCGACTATCGACTATCGACTATCGACTATCGACTATCGACTATCGACTATCGACTATCGACTATCGACTATCGACTATCGACTATCGACTATCGACTATCGACTATCGACTATCGACTCGACTATCGACTATCGACTCGACTATCGACTATCGACTCGACTATCGACTATCGACTATCGGACTATCGACTATCGACTATCGACTATCGACTATCGACTATCGACTATCGACTATCGACTCTACTATCGACTATCGACTATCGACTATCGACTATCGACTCGACTATCGACTCGACTATCGACTATCGACTCGACTATCGACTCGACTATCGACTCGACTATCGACTAATCGACTATCGACTATCGACTCGACTATCGACTATCGACTATCGACTATCGACTATCGACTATCGACTATCGACTATCGACTATCGACTATCGACTATCGACTATCGACTATCGACTATCGACTATCGACTATCGACTATCGACTATCGACTATCGACTATCGACTATCGACTATCGACTATCGAATCGACTATCGACTATCGACTATCGACTATCGACTATCGACTATCGACTATCGACTATCGACTATCGACTATCGACTATCGACTATCGACTATCGACTATCGACTATCGACTATCGACCTATCGACTATCGACTATCGACTATCGACTATCGACTATCGACTATCGACTCGACTATCGACTATCGACTATCGACTACGACTATCGACTATCGACTCGACTATCGACTATCGACTCGACTATCGACTATCGACTCGACTATCGACTATCGACTCGACTATCGACTATCGACTCGACTATCGGACTATCGACTCGATTATCGACTATCGACTCGACTATCGACTCGACTATCGACTATCGACTCTACTATCGACTCGACTATCGACTATCGACTCGACTATCGACTATCGACTCGACTATCGACTATCGACTCGACTATCGACTATCGACTATCGACTCGACTATCGACTATCGACTATCGACTATCGACTATCGACTATCGACTATCGACTATCGACTATCGACTATCGACTATCGACTATCGACTATCGACTATCGACTATCGACTATCGACTATCGACTATCGACTATCGACTATCGACTATCGACTATCGACTATCGACTATCGACTATCGACTATCGACTATCGACTATCGACTATCGACTATCGACTATCGACTATCGACTATCGACTATCGACTATCGACTATCGACTATCGACTATCGACTATCGACTATCGACTATCGACTATCGACTATCGACTATCGACTATCGACTATCGACTATCGACTATCGACTATCGACTATCGACTATCGACTATCGACTATCGACTATCGACTATCGACTATCGACTCGACTATCGACTATCGACTCGACTATCGACTATCGACTCGACTATCGACTATCGACTCGACTATCGGCTATCGACTCGAATATCGACTATCGACTCGACTATCGACTCGACTATCGACTATCGACTCTACTATCGACTCGACTATCGACTATCGACTCGACTATCGACTATCGACTCGACTATCGACTATCGACTCGACTATCGACTATCGACTCGACTATCGACTATCGACTCGACTATCGACTATCGACTATCGACTCGACTATCGACTATCGACTATCGACTATCGACTATCGACTATCGACTATCGACTATCGACTATCGACTATCGACTATCGACTATCGACTATCGACTATCGACTATCGACTATCGACTATCGACTATCGACTATCGACTATCGACTATCGACTATCGACTATCGACTATCGACTATCGACTATCGACTATCGACTATCGACTATCGACTATCGACTATCGACTATCGACTATCGACTATCGACTATCGACTATCGACTATCGACTATCGACTATCGACTATCGACTATCGACTATCGACTATCGACTATCGACTATCGACTATCGACTATCGACTATCGACTATCGACTTCGCTATCGACTATCGACTATCGACTATCGACTATCGACTATCGACTATCGACTATCGACTATCGACTATCGACTATCGACTATCGACTATCGACTATCGACTATCGACTATCGACTATCGACTATCGACTATCGACTCGACTATCGGCTATCGACTCGACTATCGACTATCGACTCGACTATCGACTATCGACTCGACTATCGACTATCGACTATCGACTATCGACTATCGACTATCGACTACGACTATCGACTATCGACTATCGACTATCGACTATCGACTATCGACTATCGACTATCGACTATCGACTATATCGACTATCGACTATCGACTATCGACTATCGACTATCGACTATCGACTATCGACTATCGACTATCGACTATCGACTATCGACTATCGACTACGACTATCGACTATCGACTATCGACTATCGACTATCGACTATCGACTATCGACTATCGACTATCGACTATCGACTATCGACTATCGACTATCGACTATCGACTATCGACTATCGACTATCGACTATCGACTATCGACTATCGACTATCGACTATCGACTATCGACTATCGACTATCGACTATCGACTATCGACTATCGACTCGACTATCGACTATCGACTCGACTATCGACTATCGACTCGACTATCGACTATCGACTCGACTATCGACTACGACTATCGACTATCGACTATCGACTATCGACTATCGACTATCGACTATCGACTATCGACTATCGACTATCGACTATCGACTATCGACTATCGACTATCGACTATCGACTATCGACTATCGACTATCGACTATCGACTATCGACTATCGACTATCGACTATCGACTATCGACTATCGACTATCGACTATCGACTATCGACTCGACTATCGACTATCGACTATCGACTATCGACTCTACTATCGACTCGACTATCGACTATCGACTATCGACTATCGACTCGACTATCGACTATCGACTTCGACTATCGACTATCGACTATCGACTATCGACTATCGACTATCGACTATCGACTATCGACTATCGACTATCGACTATCGACTATCGACTATCGACTATCGACTATCGACTATCGACTATCGACTATCGACTATCGACTATCGACTATCGACTATCGACTATCGACTATCGACTATCGACTATCGACTATCGACTATCGACTATCGACTATCGACTATCGACTATCGACTATCGACTATCGACTATCGACTATCGACTATCGACTATCGACTATCGACTATCGACTATCGACTATCGACTATCGACTATCGACTATCGACTATCGACTATCGACTATCGACTATCGACTATCGACTATCGACTATCGACTCGACTATCGACTATCGACTATCGACTCGACTATCGACTATCGACTCGACTATCGACTATCGACTCGACTATCGACTATCGACTCGACTATCGACTATCGACTCGACTATCGACTATCGACTCGACTATCGGCTATCGACTCGATTATCGACTATCGACTCGACTATCGACTCGACTATCGACTATCGACTCTACTATCGACTTGACTATCGACTATCGACTCGACTATCGACTATCGACTCGACTATCGACTATCGACTCGACTATCGACTATCGACTCGACTATCGACTATCGACTCGACTATCGACTATCGACTATCGACTATCGACTATCGACTATCGACTATCGACTATCGACTATCGACTATCGACTATCGACTATCGACTATCGACTATCGACTATCGACTATCGACTATCGACTATCGACTATCGACTATCGACTATCGACTATCGACTATCGACTATCGACTATCGACTATCGACTATCGACTATCGACTATCGACTATCGACTATCGACTATCGACTATCGACTATCGACTACCGACTATCGACTCGACTATCGACTATCGACTATCGACTCGACTATCGACTATCGACTCGACTATCGACTATCGACTCGACTATCGACTATCGACTCGACTATCGACTATCGACTCGACTATCGACTATCGACTATCGACTCGACTATCGACTATCGACTCGACTATCGACTATCGACTCGACTATCGACTATCGACTCGACTATCGACTATCGACTCGACTATCGACTATCGACTCGACTATCGGCTATCGACTCGACTATCGACTATCGACTCGACTATCGACTCGACTATCGACTATCGACTCGACTATCGACTCGACTATCGACTCGACTATCGACTCGACTATCGACTCGACTATCGACTCGACTATCGACTCGACTATCGACTCGACTATCGACTCGACTATCGACTCGATTATCGACTATCGACTGGACTATCGACTATCGACTCGACTATCGACTATCGACTCGACTATCGACTATCGACTGGACTATCGACTATCGACTCGACCATCGACTATCGACTCGACTATCGACTATCGACTATCGACTCGACTATCGACTATCGACTCGACTATCGACTCGACTATCGACTCGACTATCGACTATCGACTCGACTATCGACTATCGACTCGACTATCGACTATCGACTCGACTATCGACTATCGACTATCGACTATCGACTATCGACTATCGACTATCGACTATCGACTATCGACTCGACTATCGGCTATCGACTCGACTATCGACTATCGACTATCGACTATCGACTATCGACTATCGACTATCGACTATCGACTATCGACTATCGACTATCAACTATCGACTATCGACTATCGACTATCGACTATCGACTATCGACTATCGACTATCGACTATCGACTATCGACTATCGACTATCGACTATCGACTATCGACTATCGACTATCGACTATCGACTATCGACTATCGACTATCGACTATCGACTATCGACTATCGACTATCGACTATCGACTATCGACTATCGACTATCGACTATCGACTATCCACTATCGACTATCGACTATCGACTATCGACTATCGACTATCGACTATCGACTATCGACTATCGACTATCGACTATCGACTATCGACTATCGACTATCGACTATCGACTATCGACTATCGACTCGACTATCGACTATCGACTCGACTATCGACTATCGACTCGACTATCGACTATCGACTATCGACTATCGACTATCGAGTATCGACTATCGACTATCGACTATCGACTATCGACTATCGACTATCGACTATCGACTATCGACTATCGACTATCGACTATCGACTATCGACTATCGACTATCGACTATCGACTATCGACTATCGACTATCGACTATCGACTATCGACTCTACTATCGACTATCGACTATCGACTATCGACTATCGACTCGACTATCGACTCGACTATCGACTATCGACTCTACTATCGACTCGACTATCGACTCGACTATCGACTATCGACTCGACTATCGACTATCGACTCGACTATCGACTATCGACTATCGACTATCGACTATCGACTATCGACTATCGACTATCGACTATCGACTATCGACTATCGACTATCGACTATCGACTATCGACTATCGACTATCGACTATCGACTATCGACTATCGACTATCGACTGTCGACTATCGACTATCGACTATCGACTATCGACTATCGACTATCGACTATCGACTATCGACTATCGACTATCGACTATCGACTATCGACTATCGACTATCGACTATCGACTATCGACTATCGACTATCGACTATCGACTATCGACTATCGACTATCGACTATCGACTATCGACTATCGACTATCGACTATCGACTATCGACTATCGACTCGACTATCGACTATCGACTATCGACTCGACTATCGACTATCGACTCGACTATCGACTATCGACTCGACTATCGACTATCGACTCGACTATCGGCTATCGACTCGACTATCGACTATCGACTCGACTATCGACTCGACTATCGACTATCGACTCGACTATCGACTCGACTATCGACTCGACTATCGACTCGACTATCGACTCGACTATCGACTCGACTATCGACTCGACTATCGACTCGACTATCGACTCGACTATCGACTCGATTATCGACTATCGACTGGACTATCGACTATCGACTCGACTATCGACTATCGACTCGACTATCGACTATCGACTGGACTATCGACTATCGACTCGACCATCGACTATCGACTCGACTATCGACTATCGACTATCGACTCGACTATCGACTATCGACTCGACTATCGACTCGACTATCGACTCGACTATCGACTATCGACTCGACTATCGACTATCGACTCGACTATCGACTATCGACTCGACTATCGACTATCGACTCGACTATCGACTATCGACTATCGACTATCGACTATCGACTATCGACTATCGACTATCGACTATCGACTATCGACTCGACTATCGGCTATCGACTCGACTATCGACTATCGACTCGACTATCGACTATCGACTCGACTATCGACTATCGACTATCGACTATCGACTATCGACTATCGACTATCGACTATCGACTATCGACTATCGACTATCGACTATCAACTATCGACTATCGACTATCGACTATCGACTATCGACTATCGACTATCGACTATCGACTATCGACTATCGACTATCGACTATCGACTATCGACTATCGACTATCGACTATCGACTATCGACTATCGACTATCGACTATCGACTATCGACTATCGACTATCGACTATCGACTATCGACTATCGACTATCGACTATCGACTATCGACTATCCACTATCGACTATCGACTATCGACTATCGACTATCGACTATCGACTATCGACTATCGACTATCGACTATCGACTATCGACTATCGACTATCGACTATCGACTATCGACTATCGACTATCGACTCGACTATCGACTATCGACTCGACTATCGACTATCGACTCGACTATCGACTATCGACTATCGACTATCGACTATCGAGTATCGACTATCGACTATCGACTATCGACTATCGACTATCGACTATCGACTATCGACTATCGACTATCGACTATCGACTATCGACTATCGACTATCGACTATCGACTATCGACTATCGACTATCGACTATCGACTCTACTATCGACTATCGACTATCGACTATCGACTATCGACTCGACTATCGACTCGACTATCGACTATCGACTCTACTATCGACTCGACTATCGACTCGACTATCGACTATCGACTCGACTATCGACTATCGACTCGACTATCGACTATCGACTATCGACTATCGACTATCGACTATCGACTATCGACTATCGACTATCGACTATCGACTATCGACTATCGACTATCGACTATCGACTATCGACTATCGACTATCGACTATCGACTATCGACTATCGACTATCGACTGTCGACTATCGACTATCGACTATCGACTATCGACTATCGACTATCGACTATCGACTATCGACTATCGACTATCGACTATCGACTATCGACTATCGACTATCGACTATCGACTATCGACTATCGACTATCGACTATCGACTATCGACTATCGACTATCGACTATCGACTATCGACTATCGACTATCGACTATCGACTATCGACTATCGACTCGACTATCGACTATCGACTATCGACTCGACTATCGACTATCGACTCGACTATCGACTATCGACTCGACTATCGACTATCGACTCGACTATCGACTATCGACTCGACTATCGACTATCGACTCGACTATCGGCTATCGACTCGATTATCGACTATCGACTCGACTATCGACTCGACTATCGACTATCGACTCTACTATCGACTCGACTATCGACTATCGACTCGACTATCGACTATCGACTCGACTATCGACTATCGACTCGACTATCGACTATCGACTCGACTATCGACTATCGACTATCGACTATCGACTATCGACTATCGACTATCGACTATCGACTATCGACTATCGACTATCGACTATCGACTATCGACTATCGACTATCGACTATCGACTATCGACTATCGACTATCGACTATCGACTATCGACTATCGACTATCGACTATCGACTACCGACTATCGACTATCGACTATCGACTATCGACTATCGACTATCGACTATCGACTATCGACTATCGACTATCGACTATCGACTATCGACTATCGACTATCGACTATCGACTATCGACTATCGACTATCGACTATCGACTATCGACTATCGACTATCGACTATCGACTATCGACTATCGACTATCGACTATCGACTATCGACTATCGACTATCGACTATCGACTATCGACTATCGACTATCGACTATCGACTATCGACTATCGACTATCGACTATCGACTATCGACTATCGACTATCGACTATCGACTATCGACTATCGACTATCGACTATCGACTATCGACTCGACTATCGACTATCGACTATCGACTCGACTATCGACTATCGACTCGACTATCGACTATCGACTCGACTATCGACTATCGACTCGACTATCGACTATCGACTCGACTATCGACTATCGACTATCGACTCTACTATCGACTATCGACTATCGACTATCGACTATCGACTATCGACTCGACTATCGACTCGACTATCGACTATCGACTCTACTATCGACTCGACTATCGACTCGACTATCGACTATCGACTCGACTATCGACTATCGACTCGACTATCGACTATCGACTATCGACTATCGACTATCGACTATCGACTATCGACTATCGACTATCGACTATCGACTATCGACTATCGACTATCGACTATCGACTATCGACTATCGACTATCGACTATCGACTATCGACTATCGACTATCGACTATCGACTATCGACTATCGACTATCGACTATCGACTATCGACTATCGACTATCGACTATCGACTATCGACTATCGACTATCGACTATCGACTATCGACTATCGACTATCGACTATCGACTATCGACTATCGACTATCGACTATCGACTATCGACTATCGACTATCGACTATCGACTATCGACTATCGACTATCGACTATCGACTCGACTATCGACTATCGACTATCGACTCGACTATCGACTATCGACTCGACTATCGACTATCGACTCGACTATCGACTATCGACTCGACTATCGACTATCGACTCGACTATCGACTATCGACTCGACTATCGGCTATCGACTCGATTATCGACTATCGACTCGACTATCGACTATCGACTCGACTATCGACTATCGACTCGACTATCGACTATCGACTCGACTATCGGCTATCGACTCGACTATCGACTATCGACTCGACTATCGACTCGACTATCGACTATCGACTCGACTATCGACTCGACTATCGACTCGACTATCGACTCGACTATCGACTCGACTATCGACTCGACTATCGACTCGACTATCGACTCGACTATCGACTCGATTATCGACTATCGACTGGACTATCGACTATCGACTCGACTATCGACTATCGACTCGACTATCGACTATCGACTGGACTATCGACTATCGACTCGACCATCGACTATCGACTCGACTATCGACTATCGACTATCGACTATCGACTATCGACTATCGACTATCGACTATCGACTATCGACTATCGACTATCGACTATCGACTATCGACTATCGACTATCGACTATCGACTATCGACTATCGACTATCGACTATCGACTATCGACTATCGACTATCGACTATCGACTATCGACTATCGACTATCGACTATCGACTATCGACTATCGACTATCGACTATCGACTATCGACTATCGACTATCGACTATCGACTATCGACTATCGACTCGACTATCGACTATCGACTATCGACTCGACTATCGACTATCGACTCGACTATCGACTATCGACTCGACTATCGACTATCGACTCGACTATCGACTATCGACTCGACTATCGACTATCGACTCGACTATCGGCTATCGACTCGATTATCGACTATCGACTCGACTATCGACTCGACTATCGACTATCGACTCTACTATCGACTTGACTATCGACTATCGACTCGACTATCGACTATCGACTCGACTATCGACTATCGACTCGACTATCGACTATCGACTCGACTATCGACTATCGACTCGACTATCGACTCTCGACTATCGACTATCGACTATCGACTATCGACTATCGACTATCGACTATCGACTATCGACTATCGACTATCGACTATCGACTATCGACTATCGACTATCGACTATCGACTATCGACTATCGACTATCGACTATCGACTATCGACTATCGACTATCGACTATCGACTATCGACTATCGACTATCGACTATCGACTATCGACTATCGACTATCGACTATCGACTATCGACTATCGACTACCGACTATCGACTCGACTATCGACTATCGACTATCGACTCGACTATCGACTATCGACTCGACTATCGACTATCGACTCGACTATCGACTATCGACTCGACTATCGACTATCGACTCGACTATCGACTATCGACTCGACTATCGGCTATCGACTCGACTATCGACTATCGACTCGACTATCGACTCGACTATCGACTATCGACTCGACTATCGACTCGACTATCGACTCGACTATCGACTCGACTATCGACTCGACTATCGACTCGACTATCGACTCGACTATCGACTCGACTATCGACTCGACTATCGACTCGATTATCGACTATCGACTGGACTATCGACTATCGACTCGACTATCGACTATCGACTCGACTATCGACTATCGACTGGACTATCGACTATCGACTCGACCATCGACTATCGACTCGACTATCGACTATCGACTATCGACTCGACTATCGACTATCGACTCGACTATCGACTCGACTATCGACTCGACTATCGACTATCGACTCGACTATCGACTATCGACTATCGACTATCGACTATCCACTATCGACTATCGACTATCGACTATCGACTATCGACTATCGACTATCGACTATCGACTATCGACTATCGACTATCGACTATCGACTATCGACTCGACTATCGGCTATCGACTCGACTATCGACTATCGACTCGACTATCGACTATCGACTCGACTATCGACTATCGACTATCGACTATCGACTATCGACTATCGACTATCGACTATCGACTATCGACTATCGACTATCGACTATCAACTATCGACTATCGACTATCGACTATCGACTATCGACTATCGACTATCGACTATCGACTATCGACTATCGACTATCGACTATCGACTATCGACTATCGACTATCGACTATCGACTATCGACTATCGACTCTACTATCGACTATCGACTATCGACTATCGACTATCGACTCGACTATCGACTCGACTATCGACTATCGACTCTACTATCGACTCGACTATCGACTCGACTATCGACTATCGACTCGACTATCGACTATCGACTCGACTATCGACTATCGACTATCGACTATCGACTATCGACTATCGACTATCGACTATCGACTATCGACTATCGACTATCGACTATCGACTATCGACTATCGACTATCGACTATCGACTATCGACTATCGACTATCGACTAGCGACTGTCGACTATCGACTATCGACTATCGACTATCGACTATCGACTATCGACTATCGACTATCGACTATCGACTATCGACTATCGACTATCGACTATCGACTATCGACTATCGACTATCGACTATCGACTATCGACTATCGACTATCGACTATCGACTATCGACTATCGACTATCGACTATCGACTATCGACTATCGACTCGACTATCGACTATCGACTATCGACTCGACTATCGACTATCGACTCGACTATCGACTATCGACTCGACTATCGACTATCGACTCGACTATCGACTATCGACTCGACTATCGACTATCGACTCGACTATCGGCTATCGACTCGATTATCGACTATCGACTCGACTATCGACTCGACTATCGACTATCGACTCTACTATCGACTCGACTATCGACTATCGACTCGACTATCGACTATCGACTCGACTATCGACTATCGACTCGACTATCGACTATCGACTCGACTATCGACTATCGACTCGACTATCGACTATCGACTATCGACTATCGACTATCGACTATCGACTATCGACTATCGACTATCGACTATCGACTATCGACTATCGACTATCGACTATCGACTATCGACTATCGACTATCGACTATCGACTATCGACTATCGACTATCGACTATCGACTATCGACTATCGACTATCGACTATCGACTATCGACTATCGACTATCGACTATCGACTATCGACTATCGACTATCGACTATCGACTATCGACTATCGACTATCGACTATCGACTACCGACTATCGACTATCGACTATCGACTATCGACTATCGACTATCGACTATCGACTATCGACTATCGACTATCGACTATCGACTATCGACTATCGACTATCGACTATCGACTATCGACTATCGACTATCGACTATCGACTATCGACTATCGACTGGACTATCGACTATCGACTCGACTATCGACTATCGACTCGACTATCGACTATCGACTGGACTATCGACTATCGACTCGACCATCGACTATCGACTCGACTATCGACTATCGACTATCGACTCGACTATCGACTATCGACTCGACTATCGACTCGACTATCGACTCGACTATCGACTATCGACTCGACTATCGACTATCGACTATCGACTATCGACTATCCACTATCGACTATCGACTATCGACTATCGACTATCGACTATCGACTATCGACTATCGACTATCGACTATCGACTATCGACTATCGACTATCGACTATCGACTCGACTATCGGCTATCGACTCGACTATCGACTATCGACTCGACTATCGACTATCGACTCGACTATCGACTATCGACTATCGACTATCGACTATCGACTATCGACTATCGACTATCGACTATCGACTATCGACTATCGACTATCAACTATCGACTATCGACTATCGACTATCGACTATCGACTATCGACTATCGACTATCGACTATCGACTATCGACTATCGACTATCGACTATCGACTATCGACTATCGACTATCGACTATCGACTCGACTATCGACTCGACTATCGACTATCGACTCTACTATCGACTCGACTATCGACTCGACTATCGACTATCGACTCGACTATCGACTATCGACTCGACTATCGACTATCGACTATCGACTATCGACTATCGACTATCGACTATCGACTATCGACTATCGACTATCGACTATCGACTATCGACTATCGACTATCGACTATCGACTATCGACTATCGACTATCGACTATCGACTATCGACTATCGACTGTCGACTATCGACTATCGACTATCGACTATCGACTATCGACTATCGACTATCGACTATCGACTATCGACTATCGACTCGACTATCGACTATCGACTCGACTATCGACTATCGACTATCGACTATCGACTATCGACTCGACTATCGGCTATCGACTCGATTATCGACTATCGACTCGACTATCGACTCGACTATCGACTATCGACTCTACTATCGACTCTACTATCGACTATCGACTCGACTATCGACTATCGACTCGACTATCGACTATCGACTCGACTATCGACTATCGACTCGACTATCGACTATCGACTATCGACTCGACTATCGACTATCGACTATCGACTATCGACTATCGACTATCGACTATCGACTATCGACTATCGACTATCGACTATCGACTATCGACTATCGACTATCGACTATCGACTATCGACTATCGACTATCGACTATCGACTATCGACTATCGACTATCGACTATCGACTATCGACTATCGACTATCGACTATCGACTATCGACTATCGACTATCGACTATCGACTATCGACTATCGACTATCGACTATCGACTATCGACTATCGACTATCGACTATCGACTATCGACTATCGACTATCGACTATCGACTATCGACTATCGACTATCGACTATCGACTATCGACTATCGACTATCGACTATCGACTATCGACTATCGACTATCGACTATCGACTATCGACTATCGACTATCGACTATCGACTATCGACTATCGACTATCGACTATCGACTATCGACTATCGACTATCGACTATCGACTATCGACTATCGACTATCGACTATCGACTATCGACTATCGACTATCGACTATCGACTATCGACTATCGACTATCGACTATCGACTATCGACTATCGACTATCGACTATCGACTATCGACTATCGACTATCGACTATCGACTATCGACTATCGACTATCGACTATCGACTATCGACTATCGACTATCGACTATCGACTATCGACTATCGACTATCGACTATCGACTATCGACTATCGACTATCGACTATCGACTATCGACTATCGACTATCGACTATCGACTATCGACTATCGACTATCGACTATCGACTATCGACTCGACTATCGACTCGACTATCGACTATCGACTATCGACTCGACTATCGACTATCGACTCGACTATCGACTATCGACTCGACTATCGACTATCGACTCGACTATCGACTATCGACTCGACTATCGACTATCGACTCGACTATCGGCTATCGACTCGACTATCGACTATCGACTCGACTATCGACTCGACTATCGACTCGACTATCGACTCGACTATCGACTCGACTATCGACTATCGACTCGACTATCGACTATCGACTCGACTATCGACTATCGACTCGACTATCGACTATCGACTCGACTATCGACTATCGACTCGACTATCGACTATCGACTCGACTATCGACTATCGACTATCGACTATCGACTATCGACTATCGACTATCGACTATCGACTATCGACTATCGACTATCGACTCGACTATCGGCTATCGACTCGACTATCGACTATCGACTCGACTATCGACTATCGACTCGACTATCGACTATCGACTATCGACTATCGACTATCGACTATCGACTATCGACTATCGACTATCGACTATCGACTATCGACTCGACTATCGACTCGACTATCGACTATCGACTATCGACTCGACTATCGACTATCGACTCGACTATCGACTATCGACTCGACTATCGACTATCGACTCGACTATCGACTATCGACTCGACTATCGACTATCGACTCGACTATCGGCTATCGACTCGACTATCGACTATCGACTCGACTATCGACTCGACTATCGACTCGACTATCGACTCGACTATCGACTATCGACTCGACACTCGACTATCGACTATCGACTCGACTATCGACTATCGACTCGACTATCGACTATCGACTCGACTATCGACTATCGACTATCGACTATCGACTATCGACTATCGACTATCGACTATCGACTATCGACTATCGACTATCGACTCGACTATCGGCTATCGACTCGACTATCGACTATCGACTCGACTATCGACTATCGACTCGACTATCGACTATCGACTATCGACTATCGACTATCGACTATCGACTATCGACTATCGACTATCGACTATCGACTATCGACTATCAACTATCGACTATCGACTATCGACTATCGACTATCGACTATCGACTATCGACTATCGACTATCGACTATCGACTATCGACTATCGACTATCGACTATCGACTATCGACTATCGACTATCGACTATCGACTATCGACTATCGGACTATCGACTATCGACTATCGACTATCGACTATCGACTATCGACTATCGACTATCGACTATCGACTATCGACTATCGACTATCGACTATCGACTATCGACTATCGACTATCGACTATCGACTATCGGACTATCGACTATCGACTATCGACTATCGACTATCGACTATCGACTATCGACTATCGACTATCGACTATCGACTATCGACTATCGACTATCGACTATCGACTATCGACTATCGACTATCGACTATCGACTATCGACTATCGACTATCGACTATCGGACTATCGACTATCGACTATCGACTATCGACTATCGACTATCGACTATCGACTATCGACTATCGACTATCGACTATCGACTATCGACTATCGACTATCGACTATCGACTATCGACTATCGACTATCGACTATCGACTATCGACTATCGACTATCGACTATCGACTATCGACTATCGACTATCGACTATCGACTCGACTATCGACTCGACTATCGACTATCGACTATCGACTCGACTATCGACTATCGACTCGACTATCGACTATCGACTCGACTATCGACTATCGACTCGACTATCGACTATCGACTCGACTATCGACTATCGACTCGACTATCGGCTATCGACTCGACTATCGGACTATCGACTCGAATATCGACTCGACTATCGACTCGACTATCGACTCGACTATCGACTCGACTATCGACTATCGACTCGACTATCGACTATCGACTCGACTATCGACTATCGACTCGACTATCGACTATCGACTCGACTATCGACTATCGACTCGACTATCGACTATCGACTCGACTATCGACTATCGACTATCGACTATCGACTATCGACTATCGACTATCGACTATCGACTATCGACTATCGACTATCGACTCGACTATCGGCTATCGACTCGACTATCGACTATCGACTCGACTATCGACTATCGACTCGACTATCGACTATCGACTATCGACTATCGACTATCGACTATCGACTATCGACTATCGACTATCGACTATCGACTAACGACTCGACTATCGACCGACTATCGACTATCGACTATCGACTCGACTATCGACTATCGACTCGACTATCGACTATCGACTCGACTATCGACTATCGACTCGACTATCGACTATCGACTCGACTATCGACTATCGACTCGACTATCGGCTATCGACTCGACTATCGACTATCGACTCGACTATCGACTCGACTATCGACTCGACTATCGACTCGACTATCGACTATCGACTCGACTATCGACTATCGACTCGACTATCGACTATCGACTCGACTATCGACTATCGACTCGACTATCGACTATCGACTATCGACTATCGACTATCGACTATCGACTATCGACTATCGACTATCGACTATCGACTATCGACTCGACTATCGGCTATCGACTCGACTATCGACTATCGACTCGACTATCGACTATCGACGACTATCGACTATCGACTATCGACTATCGACTATCGACTATCGACTATCGACTATCGACTCTATCGACTATCGACTATCGACTATCGACTATCGACTATGACTATCGACTATCGACTATCGACTATCGACTATCGACTATCGACTATCGACTATCGACTATCGGACTATCGACTATCGACTATCGACTATCGACTATCGACTATCGACTATCGACTATCGACTATCGACTATCGACTATCGACTATCGACTATCGACTATCGACTATCGACTATCGACTATCGACTATCGACCTATCGACTATCGACTATCGACTATCGACTATCGACTATCGACTATCGACTATCGACTATCGACTATCGACTATCGACTATCGACTATCGACTATCGACTATCGACTATCGACTATCGACTATCGACTATCGACTATCGACTCGACTATCGACTATCGACTCGACTATCGACTATCGACTCGACTATCGACTATCGACTATCGACTATCGACTATCGACTACGACTATCGACTATCGACTATCGACTATCGACTATCGACTATCGACTATCGACTCGACTATCGACTCGACTATCGACTATCGACTCTACTATCGACTCGACTATCGACTCGACTATCGACTATCGACTCGACTATCGACTATCGACTCGACTATCGACTATCGACTATCGACTATCGACTATCGACTATCGACTATCGACTATCGACTATCGACTATCGACTATCGACTATCGACTATCGACTATCGACTATCGACTATCGACTATCGACTATCGACTATCGGACTATCGACTATCGACTATCGACTATCGACTATCGACTATCGACTATCGACTATCGACTATCGACTATCGACTATCGACTATCGACTATCGACTATCGACTATCGACTATCGACTATCGACTATCGACTATCGACTATCGACTATCGACTATCGACTATCGACTATCGACTATCGACTATCGACTATCGACTATCGACTATCGACTATCGACTATCGACTATCGACTATCGACTATCGACTATCGACTATCGACTATCGACTATCGACTATCGACTATCGACTATCGACTATCGACTATCGACTATCGGACTATCGACTATCGACTATCGACTATCGACTATCGACTATCGACTATCGACTATCGACTATCGACTATCGGACTATCGACTGACTATCGACTCGACTATCGACTATCGACTCTACTATCGACTATCGACTATCGACTATCGACTATCGACTCGACTATCGACTCGACTATCGACTATCGACTATCGACTATCGACTATCGACTATCGACTATCGACTATCGACTATCGACTATCGACTATCGACTATCGACTATCGACTATCGACTATCGACTATCGACTATCGACTATCGACTATCGACTCGACTATCGACTCGACTATCGACTATCGACTATCGACTCGACTATCGACTATCGACTCGACTATCGACTATCGACTCGACTATCGACTATCGACTCGACTATCGACTATCGACTCGACTATCGACTATCGACTCGACTATCGGCTATCGACTCGACTATCGACTATCGACTCGACTATCGACTCGACTATCGACTATCGACTCTACTATCGACTCGACTATCGACTCGACTATCGACTATCGACTCGACTATCGACTATCGACTCGACTATCGACTATCGACTCGACTATCGACTATCGACTCGACTATCGACTATCGACTATCGACTATCGACTATCGACTATCGACTATCGACTATCGACTATCGACTATCGACTATCGACTCGACTATCGGCTATCGACTCGACTATCGACTATCGACTCGACTATCGACTATCGACTCGACTATCGACTATCGACTATCGACTATCGACTATCGACTATCGACTATCGACTATCGACTCGACTATCGACTATCGACTCGACTATCGACTATCGACTATCGACTATCGACTATCGACTATCGACTATCGACTATCGACTATCGACTATCGACTATCAACTATCGACTATCGACTATCGACTATCGACTATCGACTATCGACTATCGACTATCGACTATCGACTATCGACTATCGACTATCGACTATCGACTATCTGACTATCGACTATCGACTATCGACTATCGACTATCGACTATCGACTATCGACTATCGACTATCGACTATCGACTATCGACTATCGACTATCGACTATCGACTATCGACTATCGACTATCGACTATCGACTATCGACTATCGACTATCGACTATCGACTATCGCTATCGACTATCGACTATCGACTATCGACTATCGACTATCGACTATCGACTATCGACTATCGACTATCGACTATCGACTATCGACTATCGACTATCGACTATCGACTATCGACTATCGACTATCGACTATCGACTATCGACTATCCACTATCGACTATCGACTATCGACTATCGACTATCGGACTATCGACTATCGACTATCGACTATCGACTATCGACTATCGGACTATCGACTATCGACTATCGACTATCGACTATCGACTATCGACTATCGACTATCGACTATCGACTATCGACTATCGACTATCGACTATCGACTATCGACTATCGACTATCGACTATCGACTATCGACTATCGACTATCGACTCGAACTATCGACTCGACTATCGACTATCGACTATCGACTCGACTATCGACTATCGACTCGACTATCGACTCGACTATCGCTATCGACTCTACTATCGACTCGACTATCGATCGACTATCGACTATCGACTCGACTATCGACTATCGACTCGACTATCGACTATCGACTCGACTATCGACTATCGACTCGACTATCGACTATCGACTATCGACTATCGACTATCGACTATCGACTATCGACTATCGACTATCGACTATCGACTATCGACTATCGACTATCGACTATCGACTATCGACTATCGACTATCGACTATCGACTATCGACTATCGACTATCGACTATCGACTATCGACTATCGACTATCGACTATCGACTATCGACTATCGACTATCGACTATCGACTATCGACTATCGACTATCGACTATCGACTATCGACTATCGACTATCGACTATCGACTATCGACTATCGACTATCGACTATCGACTATCGACTATCGACTATCGACTATCGACTATCGACTATCGACTATCGACTATCGACTATCGACTATCGACTATCGACTATCGACTATCGACTATCGACTATCGACTATCGACTATCGACTATCGACTATCGACTATCGACTATCGACTATCGACTATCGACTATCGACTATCGACTATCGACTATCGACTATCGACTATCGACTATCGACTATCGACTATCGACTATCGACTACCGACTATCGACTCGACTATCGACTATCGACTATCGACTCGACTATCGACTATCGACTCGACTATCGACTATCGACTCGACTATCGACTATCGACTCGACTATCGACTATCGACTCGACTATCGACTATCGACTCGACTATCGGCTATCGACTCGACTATCGACTATCGACTCGACTATCGACTCGACTATCGACTATCGACTCGACTATCGACTCGACTATCGACTCGACTATCGACTCGACTATCGACTCGACTATCGACTCGACTATCGACTCGACTATCGACTCGACTATCGACTCGACTATCGACTCGATTATCGACTATCGACTGGACTATCGACTATCGACTCGACTATCGACTATCGACTCGACTATCGACTATCGACTGGACTATCGACTATCGACTCGACCATCGACTATCGACTCGACTATCGACTATCGACTATCGACTCGACTATCGACTATCGACTCGACTATCGACTCGACTATCGACTCGACTATCGACTATCGACTCGACTATCGACTATCGACTCGACTATCGACTATCGACTCGACTATCGACTATCGACTCGACTATCGACTATCGACTATCGACTATCGACTATCGACTATCGACTATCGACTATCGACTATCGACTATCGACTCGACTATCGGCTATCGACTCGACTATCGACTATCGACTCGACTATCGACTATCGACTCGACTATCGACTATCGACTATCGACTATCGACTATCGACTATCGACTATCGACTATCGACTATCAACTATCGACTATCGACTATCGACTATCGACTATCGACTATCGACTATCGACTATCGACTATCGACTATCGACTATCGACTATCGACTATCGACTATCGACTATCGACTATCGACTATCGACTATCGACTATCGACTATCGACTATCGACTATCGACTATCGACTATCGACTATCGACTATCGACTATCGACTATCCACTATCGACTATCGACTATCGACTATCGACTATCGACTATCGACTATCGACTATCGACTATCGACTATCGACTATCGACTATCGACTATCGACTATCGACTATCGACTCGACTATCGACTATCGACTCGACTATCGACTATCGACTCGACTATCGACTATCGACTATCGACTATCGACTATCGAGTATCGACTATCGACTATCGACTATCGACTATCGACTATCGACTATCGACTATCGACTATCGACTATCGACTATCGACTATCGACTATCGACTATCGACTATCGACTATCGACTATCGACTATCGACTATCGACTATCGACTATCGACTATCGACTATCGACTATCGACTCTACTATCGACTATCGACTATCGACTATCGACTATCGACTCGACTATCGACTCGACTATCGACTATCGACTCTACTATCGACTCGACTATCGACTCGACTATCGACTATCGACTCGACTATCGACTATCGACTCGACTATCGACTATCGACTATCGACTATCGACTATCGACTATCGACTATCGACTATCGACTATCGACTATCGACTATCGACTATCGACTATCGACTATCGACTATCGACTATCGACTATCGACTATCGACTATCGACTATCGACTATCGACTGTCGACTATCGACTATCGACTATCGACTATCGACTATCGACTATCGACTATCGACTATCGACTATCGACTATCGACTATCGACTATCGACTATCGACTATCGACTATCGACTATCGACTATCGACTATCGACTATCGACTATCGACTATCGACTATCGACTATCGACTATCGACTATCGACTATCGACTATCGACTATCGACTATCGACTCGACTATCGACTATCGACTATCGACTCGACTATCGACTATCGACTCGACTATCGACTATCGACTCGACTATCGACTATCGACTCGACTATCGACTATCGACTCGACTATCGACTATCGACTCGACTATCGGCTATCGACTCGATTATCGACTATCGACTCGACTATCGACTCGACTATCGACTATCGACTCTACTATCGACTCGACTATCGACTATCGACTCGA
This sequence comes from Pemphredon lugubris, assembly GCA_933228935.1. NCBI lineage: Eukaryota > Metazoa > Arthropoda > Insecta > Hymenoptera > Crabronidae > Pemphredon > Pemphredon lugubris. Next base: position 37,766,170 of record OW121815.1, on the reverse strand, counting down.
CTATCGACTATCGACTATCGACTATCGACTCGACTATCGACTATCGACTATCGACTCGACTATCGACTATCGACTCGACTATCGACTATCGACTCGACTATCGACTATCGACTCGACTATCGACTATCGACTCGACTATCGACTATCGACTCGACTATCGGCTATCGACTCGATTATCGACTATCGACTCGACTATCGACTCGACTATCGACTATCGACTCTACTATCGACTTGACTATCGACTATCGACTCGACTATCGACTATCGACTCGACTATCGACTATCGACTCGACTATCGACTATCGACTCGACTATCGACTATCGACTCGACTATCGACTATCGACTATCGACTATCGACTATCGACTATCGACTATCGACTATCGACTATCGACTATCGACTATCGACTATCGACTATCGACTATCGACTATCGACTATCGACTATCGACTATCGACTATCGACTATCGACTATCGACTATCGACTATCGACTATCGACTATCGACTATCGACTATCGACTATCGACTATCGACTATCGACTATCGACTATCGACTATCGACTAACGACTATCGACTCGACTATCGACTATCGACTATCGACTCGACTATCGACTATCGACTCGACTATCGACTATCGACTCGACTATCGACTATCGACTCGACTATCGACTATCGACTCGACTATCGACTATCGACTCGACTATCGGCTATCGACTCGACTATCGACTATCGACTCGACTATCGACTCGACTATCGACTATCGACTCGACTATCGACTCGACTATCGACTCGACTATCGACTCGACTATCGACTCGACTATCGACTCGACTATCGACTCGACTATCGACTCGACTATCGACTCGACTATCGACTCGATTATCGACTATCGACTGGACTATCGACTATCGACTCGACTATCGACTATCGACTCGACTATCGACTATCGACTGGACTATCGACTATCGACTCGACCATCGACTATCGACTCGACTATCGACTATCGACTATCGACTCGACTATCGACTATCGACTCGACTATCGACTCGACTATCGACTCGACTATCGACTATCGACTCGACTATCGACTATCGACTATCGACTATCGACTATCCACTATCGACTATCGACTATCGACTATCGACTATCGACTATCGACTATCGACTATCGACTATCGACTATCGACTATCGACTATCGACTATCGACTCGACTATCGGCTATCGACTCGACTATCGACTATCGACTCGACTATCGACTATCGACTCGACTATCGACTATCGACTATCGACTATCGACTATCGACTATCGACTATCGACTATCGACTATCGACTATCGACTATCGACTATCAACTATCGACTATCGACTATCGACTATCGACTATCGACTATCGACTATCGACTATCGACTATCGACTATCGACTATCGACTATCGACTATCGACTATCGACTATCGACTATCGACTATCGACTCTACTATCGACTATCGACTATCGACTATCGACTATCGACTCGACTATCGACTCGACTATCGACTATCGACTCTACTATCGACTCGACTATCGACTCGACTATCGACTATCGACTCGACTATCGACTATCGACTCGACTATCGACTATCGACTATCGACTATCGACTATCGACTATCGACTATCGACTATCGACTATCGACTATCGACTATCGACTATCGACTATCGACTATCGACTATCGACTATCGACTATCGACTATCGACTATCGACTATCGACTGTCGACTGTCGACTATCGACTATCGACTATCGACTATCGACTATCGACTATCGACTATCGACTATCGACTATCGACTATCGACTATCGACTATCGACTATCGACTATCGACTATCGACTATCGACTATCGACTATCGACTATCGACTATCGACTATCGACTATCGACTATCGACTATCGACTATCGACTATCGACTATCGACTATCGACTATCGACTATCGACTATCGACTATCGACTCGACTATCGACTATCGACTATCGACTCGACTATCGACTATCGACTCGACTATCGACTATCGACTCGACTATCGACTATCGACTCGACTATCGACTATCGACTCGACTATCGACTATCGACTCGACTATCGGCTATCGACTCGATTATCGACTATCGACTCGACTATCGACTCGACTATCGACTATCGACTCTACTATCGACTCGACTATCGACTATCGACTCGACTATCGACTATCGACTCGACTATCGACTATCGACTCGACTATCGACTATCGACTCGACTATCGACTATCGACTCGACTATCGACTATCGACTATCGACTATCGACTATCGACTATCGACTATCGACTATCGACTATCGACTATCGACTATCGACTATCGACTATCGACTATCGACTATCGACTATCGACTATCGACTATCGACTATCGACTATCGACTATCGACTATCGACTATCGACTATCGACTATCGACTATCGACTATCGACTATCGACTATCGACTATCGACTATCGACTATCGACTATCGACTATCGACTCGACTATCGACTCGACTATCGACTATCGACTCTACTATCGACTCGACTATCGACTCGACTATCGACTATCGACTCGACTATCGACTATCGACTCGACTATCGACTATCGACTATCGACTATCGACTATCGACTATCGACTATCGACTATCGACTATCGACTATCGACTATCGACTATCGACTATCGACTATCGACTATCGACTATCGACTATCGACTATCGACTATCGACTATCGACTGTCGACTATCGACTATCGACTATCGACTAGCGACTATCGACTATCGACTATCGACTATCGACTATCGACTATCGACTATCGACTATCGACTATCGACTATCGACTATCGACTATCGACTATCGACTATCGACTATCGACTATCGACTATCGACTATCGACTATCGACTATCGACTATCGACTATCGACTATCGACTCGACTATCGACTATCGACTATCGACTCGACTATCGACTATCGACTCGACTATCGACTATCGACTCGACTATCGACTATCGACTCGACTATCGACTATCGACTCGACTATCGACTATCGACTCGACTATCGGCTATCGACTCGATTATCGACTATCGACTCGACTATCGACTCGACTATCGACTATCGACTCTACTATCGACTCGACTATCGACTATCGACTCGACTATCGACTATCGACTCGACTATCGACTATCGACTCGACTATCGACTATCGACTCGACTATCGACTATCGACTCGACTATCGACTATCGACTATCGACTATCGACTATCGACTATCGACTATCGACTATCGACTATCGACTATCGACTATCGACTATCGACTATCGACTATCGACTATCGACTATCGACTATCGACTATCGACTATCGACTATCGACTATCGACTATCGACTATCGACTATCGACTATCGACTATCGACTATCGACTATCGACTATCGACTATCGACTATCGACTATCGACTATCGACTATCGACTATCGACTATCGACTATCGACTATCGACTACCGACTATCGACTATCGACTATCGACTATCGACTATCGACTATCGACTATCGACTATCGACTATCGACTATCGACTATCGACTATCGACTATCGACTATCGACTATCGACTATCGACTATCGACTATCGACTATCGACTATCGACTATCGACTGGACTATCGACTATCGACTCGACTATCGACTATCGACTCGACTATCGACTATCGACTGGACTATCGACTATCGACTCGACCATCGACTATCGACTCGACTATCGACTATCGACTATCGACTCGACTATCGACTATCGACTCGACTATCGACTCGACTATCGACTCGACTATCGACTATCGACTCGACTATCGACTATCGACTATCGACTATCGACTATCCACTATCGACTATCGACTATCGACTATCGACTATCGACTATCGACTATCGACTATCGACTATCGACTATCGACTATCGACTATCGACTATCGACTATCGACTCGACTATCGGCTATCGACTCGACTATCGACTATCGACTCGACTATCGACTATCGACTATCGACTATCGACTATCGACTATCGACTATCGACTATCGACTATCGACTATCGACTATCGACTCGACTATCGACTCGACTATCGACTATCGACTCTACTATCGACTCGACTATCGACTCGACTATCGACTATCGACTCGACTATCGACTATCGACTCGACTATCGACTATCGACTATCGACTATCGACTATCGACTATCGACTATCGACTATCGACTATCGACTATCGACTATCGACTATCGACTATCGACTATCGACTATCGACTATCGACTATCGACTATCGACTATCGACTATCGACTATCGACTGTCGACTATCGACTATCGACTATCGACTATCGACTATCGACTATCGACTATCGACTATCGACTATCGACTATCGACTCGACTATCGACTATCGACTCGACTATCGACTATCGACTATCGACTATCGACTATCGACTCGACTATCGGCTATCGACTCGATTATCGACTATCGACTCGACTATCGACTCGACTATCGACTATCGACTCTACTATCGACTCTACTATCGACTATCGACTCGACTATCGACTATCGACTCGACTATCGACTATCGACTCGACTATCGACTATCGACTCGACTATCGACTATCGACTATCGACTCGACTATCGACTATCGACTATCGACTATCGACTATCGACTATCGACTATCGACTATCGACTATCGACTATCGACTATCGACTATCGACTATCGACTATCGACTATCGACTATCGACTATCGACTATCGACTATCGACTATCGACTATCGACTATCGACTATCGACTATCGACTATCGACTATCGACTATCGACTATCGACTATCGACTATCGACTATCGACTATCGACTATCGACTATCGACTATCGACTATCGACTATCGACTATCGACTATCGACTATCGACTATCGACTATCGACTATCGACTATCGACTATCGACTATCGACTATCGACTATCGACTATCGACTATCGACTATCGACTATCGACTATCGACTATCGACTATCGACTATCGACTATCGACTATCGACTATCGACTATCGACTATCGACTATCGACTATCGACTATCGACTATCGACTATCGACTATCGACTATCGACTATCGACTATCGACTATCGACTATCGACTATCGACTATCGACTATCGACTATCGACTATCGACTATCGACTATCGACTATCGACTATCGACTATCGACTATCGACTATCGACTATCGACTATCGACTATCGACTATCGACTATCGACTATCGACTATCGACTATCGACTATCGACTATCGACTATCGACTATCGACTATCGACTATCGACTATCGACTATCGACTATCGACTATCGACTATCGACTATCGACTATCGACTATCGACTATCGACTATCGACTATCGACTATCGACTATCGACTATCGACTCGACTATCGACTCGACTATCGACTATCGACTATCGACTCGACTATCGACTATCGACTCGACTATCGACTATCGACTCGACTATCGACTATCGACTCGACTATCGACTATCGACTCGACTATCGACTATCGACTCGACTATCGGCTATCGACTCGACTATCGACTATCGACTCGACTATCGACTCGACTATCGACTCGACTATCGACTCGACTATCGACTCGACTATCGACTATCGACTCGACTATCGACTATCGACTCGACTATCGACTATCGACTCGACTATCGACTATCGACTCGACTATCGACTATCGACTCGACTATCGACTATCGACTCGACTATCGACTATCGACTATCGACTATCGACTATCGACTATCGACTATCGACTATCGACTATCGACTATCGACTATCGACTCGACTATCGGCTATCGACTCGACTATCGACTATCGACTCGACTATCGACTATCGACTCGACTATCGACTATCGACTATCGACTATCGACTATCGACTATCGACTATCGACTATCGACTATCGACTATCGACTATCGACTCGACTATCGACTCGACTATCGACTATCGACTATCGACTCGACTATCGACTATCGACTCGACTATCGACTATCGACTCGACTATCGACTATCGACTCGACTATCGACTATCGACTCGACTATCGACTATCGACTCGACTATCGGCTATCGACTCGACTATCGACTATCGACTCGACTATCGACTCGACTATCGACTCGACTATCGACTCGACTATCGACTATCGACTCGACTATCGACTATCGACTCGACTATCGACTATCGACTCGACTATCGACTATCGACTCGACTATCGACTATCGACTATCGACTATCGACTATCGACTATCGACTATCGACTATCGACTATCGACTATCGACTATCGACTCGACTATCGGCTATCGACTCGACTATCGACTATCGACTCGACTATCGACTATCGACTCGACTATCGACTATCGACTATCGACTATCGACTATCGACTATCGACTATCGACTATCGACTATCGACTATCGACTATCAACTATCGACTATCGACTATCGACTATCGACTATCGACTATCGACTATCGACTATCGACTATCGACTATCGACTATCGACTATCGACTATCGACTATCGACTATCGACTATCGACTATCGACTATCGACTATCGACTATCGACTATCGACTATCGACTATCGACTATCGACTATCGACTATCGACTATCGACTATCGACTATCGACTATCGACTATCGACTATCCACTATCGACTATCGACTATCGACTATCGACTATCGACTATCGACTATCGACTATCGACTATCGACTATCGACTATCGACTATCGACTATCGACTATCGACTATCGACTCGACTATCGACTATCGACTCGACTATCGACTATCGACTCGACTATCGACTATCGACTATCGACTATCGACTATCGACTATCGACTATCGACTATCGACTATCGACTATCGACTATCGACTATCGACTCTACTATCGACTATCGACTATCGACTATCGACTCGACTATCGACTCGACTATCGACTATCGACTCTACTATCGACTCGACTATCGACTCGACTATCGACTATCGACTCGACTATCGACTATCGACTCGACTATCGACTATCGACTATCGACTATCGACTATCGACTATCGACTATCGACTATCGACTATCGACTATCGACTATCGACTATCGACTATCGACTATCGACTATCGACTATCGACTATCGACTATCGACTATCGACTATCGACTATCGACTATCGACTATCGACTATCGACTATCGACTATCGACTATCGACTATCGACTATCGACTATCGACTATCGACTATCGACTATCGACTATCGACTATCGACTATCGACTATCGACTATCGACTATCGACTATCGACTATCGACTATCGACTATCGACTATCGACTATCGACTATCGACTATCGACTATCGACTATCGACTATCGACTATCGACTATCGACTATCGACTATCGACTATCGACTATCGACTATCGACTATCGACTATCGACTATCGACTATCGACTATCGACTATCGACTATCGACTATCGACTATCGACTATCGACTATCGACTATCGACTATCGACTATCGACTCGACTATCGACTCGACTATCGACTATCGACTCTACTATCGACTATCGACTATCGACTATCGACTATCGACTCGACTATCGACTCGACTATCGACTATCGACTATCGACTATCGACTATCGACTATCGACTATCGACTATCGACTATCGACTATCGACTATCGACTATCGACTATCGACTATCGACTATCGACTATCGACTATCGACTCGACTATCGACTCGACTATCGACTATCGACTATCGACTCGACTATCGACTATCGACTCGACTATCGACTATCGACTCGACTATCGACTATCGACTCGACTATCGACTATCGACTCGACTATCGACTATCGACTCGACTATCGGCTATCGACTCGACTATCGACTATCGACTCGACTATCGACTCGACTATCGACTATCGACTCTACTATCGACTCGACTATCGACTCGACTATCGACTATCGACTCGACTATCGACTATCGACTCGACTATCGACTATCGACTCGACTATCGACTATCGACTCGACTATCGACTATCGACTATCGACTATCGACTATCGACTATCGACTATCGACTATCGACTATCGACTATCGACTATCGACTCGACTATCGGCTATCGACTCGACTATCGACTATCGACTCGACTATCGACTATCGACTCGACTATCGACTATCGACTATCGACTATCGACTATCGACTATCGACTATCGACTCGACTATCGACTATCGACTCGACTATCGACTATCGACTATCGACTATCGACTATCGACTATCGACTATCGACTATCGACTATCGACTATCGACTATCGACTATCAACTATCGACTATCGACTATCGACTATCGACTATCGACTATCGACTATCGACTATCGACTATCGACTATCGACTATCGACTATCGACTATCGACTATCGACTATCGACTATCGACTATCGACTATCGACTATCGACTATCGACTATCGACTATCGACTATCGACTATCGACTATCGACTATCGACTATCGACTATCGACTATCGACTATCGACTATCGACTATCGACTATCGACTATCGACTATCGACTATCGACTATCGACTATCGACTATCGACTATCGACTATCGACTATCGACTATCGACTATCGACTATCGACTATCGACTATCGACTATCGACTATCGACTATCGACTATCGACTATCGACTATCGACTATCGACTATCCACTATCGACTATCGACTATCGACTATCGACTATCGACTATCGACTATCGACTATCGACTATCGACTATCGACTATCGACTATCGACTATCGACTATCGACTATCGACTATCGACTATCGACTATCGACTATCGACTATCGACTATCGACTATCGACTATCGACTATCGACTATCGACTATCGACTATCGACTATCGACTATCGACTATCGACTATCGACTCGACTATCGACTCGACTATCGACTATCGACTATCGACTCGACTATCGACTATCGACTCGACTATCGACTCGACTATCGACTATCGACTCTACTATCGACTCGACTATCGACTCGACTATCGACTATCGACTCGACTATCGACTATCGACTCGACTATCGACTATCGACTCGACTATCGACTATCGACTATCGACTATCGACTATCGACTATCGACTATCGACTATCGACTATCGACTATCGACTATCGACTATCGACTATCGACTATCGACTATCGACTATCGACTATCGACTATCGACTATCGACTATCGACTATCGACTATCGACTATCGACTATCGACTATCGACTATCGACTATCGACTATCGACTATCGACTATCGACTATCGACTATCGACTATCGACTATCGACTATCGACTATCGACTATCGACTATCGACTATCGACTATCGACTATCGACTATCGACTATCGACTATCGACTATCGACTATCGACTATCGACTATCGACTATCGACTATCGACTATCGACTATCGACTATCGACTATCGACTATCGACTATCGACTATCGACTATCGACTATCGACTATCGACTATCGACTATCGACTATCGACTATCGACTATCGACTATCGACTATCGACTATCGACTATCGACTATCGACTATCGACTATCGACTATCGACTATCGACTATCGACTAACGACTATCGACTCGACTATCGACTATCGACTATCGACTCGACTATCGACTATCGACTCGACTATCGACTATCGACTCGACTATCGACTATCGACTCGACTATCGACTATCGACTCGACTATCGACTATCGACTCGACTATCGGCTATCGACTCGACTATCGACTATCGACTCGACTATCGACTCGACTATCGACTATCGACTCGACTATCGACTCGACTATCGACTCGACTATCGACTCGACTATCGACTCGACTATCGACTCGACTATCGACTCGACTATCGACTCGACTATCGACTCGACTATCGACTCGATTATCGACTATCGACTGGACTATCGACTATCGACTCGACTATCGACTATCGACTCGACTATCGACTATCGACTGGACTATCGACTATCGACTCGACCATCGACTATCGACTCGACTATCGACTATCGACTATCGACTCGACTATCGACTATCGACTCGACTATCGACTCGACTATCGACTCGACTATCGACTATCGACTCGACTATCGACTATCGACTCGACTATCGACTATCGACTCGACTATCGACTATCGACTCGACTATCGACTATCGACTATCGACTATCGACTATCGACTATCGACTATCGACTATCGACTATCGACTATCGACTCGACTATCGGCTATCGACTCGACTATCGACTATCGACTCGACTATCGACTATCGACTCGACTATCGACTATCGACTATCGACTATCGACTATCGACTATCGACTATCGACTATCGACTATCGACTATCGACTATCGACTATCAACTATCGACTATCGACTATCGACTATCGACTATCGACTATCGACTATCGACTATCGACTATCGACTATCGACTATCGACTATCGACTATCGACTATCGACTATCGACTATCGACTATCGACTATCGACTATCGACTATCGACTATCGACTATCGACTATCGACTATCGACTATCGACTATCGACTATCGACTATCGACTATCCACTATCGACTATCGACTATCGACTATCGACTATCGACTATCGACTATCGACTATCGACTATCGACTATCGACTATCGACTATCGACTATCGACTATCGACTCGACTATCGACTATCGACTCGACTATCGACTATCGACTCGACTATCGACTATCGACTATCGACTATCGACTATCGAGTATCGACTATCGACTATCGACTATCGACTATCGACTATCGACTATCGACTATCGACTATCGACTATCGACTATCGACTATCGACTATCGACTATCGACTATCGACTATCGACTATCGACTATCGACTATCGACTATCGACTATCGACTCTACTATCGACTATCGACTATCGACTATCGACTATCGACTCGACTATCGACTCGACTATCGACTATCGACTCTACTATCGACTCGACTATCGACTCGACTATCGACTATCGACTCGACTATCGACTATCGACTCGACTATCGACTATCGACTATCGACTATCGACTATCGACTATCGACTATCGACTATCGACTATCGACTATCGACTATCGACTATCGACTATCGACTATCGACTATCGACTATCGACTATCGACTATCGACTATCGACTATCGACTATCGACTGTCGACTATCGACTATCGACTATCGACTATCGACTATCGACTATCGACTATCGACTATCGACTATCGACTATCGACTATCGACTATCGACTATCGACTATCGACTATCGACTATCGACTATCGACTATCGACTATCGACTATCGACTATCGACTATCGACTATCGACTATCGACTATCGACTATCGACTATCGACTATCGACTATCGACTATCGACTATCGACTATCGACTATCGACTATCGACTATCGACTCGACTATCGACTATCGACTATCGACTCGACTATCGACTATCGACTCGACTATCGACTATCGACTCGACTATCGACTATCGACTCGACTATCGACTATCGACTATCGACTCGACTATCGACTATCGACTCGACTATCGGCTATCGACTCGATTATCGACTATCGACTCGACTATCGACTCGACTATCGACTATCGACTCTACTATCGACTCGACTATCGACTATCGACTCGACTATCGACTATCGACTATCGACTATCGACTCGACTATCGACTATCGACTATCGACTCGACTATCGACTATCGACTCGACTATCGACTATCGACTCGACTATCGACTATCGACTCGACTATCGACTATCGACTCGACTATCGACTATCGACTCGACTATCGGCTATCGACTCGATTATCGACTATCGACTCGACTATCGACTCGACTATCGACTATCGACTCTACTATCGACTTGACTATCGACTATCGACTCGACTATCGACTATCGACTCGACTATCGGACTATCGACTCGACTATCGACTATCGATCGACTATCGACTATCGACTCGACTATCGACTATCGACTATCGACTATCGACTATCGACTATCGACTATCGACTATCGACTATCGACTATCGACTATCGACTATCGACTATCGACTATCGACTATCGACTATCGACTATCGACTATCGACTATCGACTATCGACTATCGACTACGACTATCGACTATCGACTATCGACTATCGACTATCGACTATCGACTATCGACTATCGACTATCGACTATCGACTATCGACTACCGACTATCGACTCGACTATCGACTATCGACTATCGACTCGACTATCGACTATCGACTCGACTATCGACTATCGACTCGACTATCGACTATCGACTCGACTATCGACTATCGACTCGACTATCGACTATCGACTCGACTATCGGCTATCGACTCGACTATCGACTATCGACTCGACTATCGACTCGACTATCGACTATCGACTCTACTATCGACTCGACTATCGACTCGACTATCGACTCGACTATCGACTCGACTATCGACTCGACTATCGACTCGACTATCGACTCGACTATCGACTCGACTATCGACTCGATTATCGACTATCGACTGGACTATCGACTATCGACTCGACTATCGACTATCGACTCGACTATCGACTATCGACTGGACTATCGACTATCGACCTCGACCATCGACTATCGACCATCGACTATCGACTCGACTATCGACTATCGACTATCGACTCGACTATCGACTATCGACTCGACTATCGACTCGACTATCGACTCGACTATCGACTATCGACTCGACTATCGACTATCGACTATCGACTATCGACTATCCACTATCGACTATCGACTATCGACTATCGACTATCGACTATCGACTATCGACTATCGACTATCGACTATCGACTATCGACTATCGACTATCGACTCGACTATCGGCTATCGACTCGACTATCGACTATCGACTCGACTATCGACTATCGACTCGACTATCGACTATCGACTATCGACTATCGACTATCGACTATCGACTATCGACTATCGACTATCGACTATCGACTATCGACTATCAACTATCGACTATCGACTATCGACTATCGACTATCGACTATCGACTATCGACTATCGACTATCGACTATCGACTATCGACTATCGACTATCGACTATCGACTATCGACTATCGACTATCGACTCTACTATCGACTATCGACTATCGACTATCGAATATCGACTCGACTATCGACTCGACTATCGACTATCGACTCTACTATCGACTCGACTATCGACTCGACTATCGACTATCGACTCGACTATCGACTATCGACTCGACTATCGACTATCGACTATCGACTATCGACTATCGACTATCGACTATCGACTATCGACTATCGACTATCGACTATCGACTATCGACTATCGACTATCGACTATCGACTATCGACTATCGACTATCGACTATCGACTATCGACTGTCGACTATCGACTATCGACTATCGACTATCGACTATCGACTATCGACTATCGACTATCGACTATCGACTATCGACTATCGACTATCGACTATCGACTATCGACTATCGACTATCGACTATCGACTATCGACTATCGACTATCGACTATCGACTATCGACTATCGACTATCGACTATCGACTATCGACTATCGACTATCGACTATCGACTATCGACTATCGACTATCGACTCGACTATCGACTATCGACTATCGACTCGACTATCGACTATCGACTCGACTATCGACTATCGACTCGACTATCGACTATCGACTCGACTATCGACTATCGACTCGACTATCGACTATCGACTCGACTATCGGCTATCGACTCGATTATCGACTATCGACTCGACTATCGACTCGACTATCGACTATCGACTCTACTATCGACTCGACTATCGACTATCGACTCGACTATCGACTATCGACTCGACTATCGACTATCGACTCGACTATCGACTATCGACTCGACTATCGACTATCGACTCGACTATCGACTATCGACTATCGACTATCGACTATCGACTATCGACTATCGACTATCGACTATCGACTATCGACTATCGACTATCGACTATCGACTATCGACTATCGACTATCGACTATCGACTATCGACTATCGACTATCGACTATCGACTATCGACTATCGACTATCGACTATCGACTATCGACTATCGACTATCGACTATCGACTATCGACTATCGACTATCGACTATCGACTATCGACTATCGACTATCGACTATCGACTATCGACTACCGACTATCGACTATCGACTATCGACTATCGACTATCGACTATCGACTATCGACTATCGACTATCGACTATCGACTATCGACTATCGACTATCGACTATCGACTATCGACTATCGACTATCGACTATCGACTATCGACTATCGACTATCGACTATCGACTATCGACTATCGACTATCGACTATCGACTATCGACTATCGACTATCGACTATCGACTATCGACTATCGACTATCGACTATCGACTATCGACTATCGACTATCGACTATCGACTATCGACTATCGACTATCGACTATCGACTATCGACTATCGACTATCGACTATCGACTATCGACTCGACTATCGACTATCGACTATCGACTCGACTATCGACTATCGACTCGACTATCGACTATCGACTCGACTATCGACTATCGACTCGACTATCGACTATCGACTCGACTATCGACTATCGACTCGACTATCGGCTATCGACTCGATTATCGACTATCGACTCGACTATCGACACTCGACTATCGACTCGACTATCGACTATCGACTCTACTATCGACTCGACTATCGACTATCGACTCGACTATCGACTATCGACTCGACTATCGACTATCGACTATCGACTCGACTATCGACTATCCACTCGACTATCGACTATCGACTATCGACTCGACTATCGACTATCGACTATCGACTATCGACTATCGACTATCGACTATCGACTATCGACTATCGACTATCGACTATCGACTATCGACTATCGACTATCGACTATCGACTATCGACTATCGACTATCGACTATCGACTATCGACTATCGACTATCGACTATCGACTATCGACTATCGACTATCGACTATCGACTATCGACTATCGACTATCGACTATCGACTATCGACTATCGACTATCGACTATCGACTATCGACTATCGACTATCGACTATCGACTATCGACTATCGACTATCGACTATCGACTATCGACTATCGACTATCGACTATCGACTATCGACTATCGACTATCGACTATCGACTATCGACTATCGACTATCGACTATCGACTCTACTATCGACTCGACTATCGACTATCGACTCGACTATCGACTATCGACTCGACTATCGACTATCGACTCGACTATCGACTATCGACTCGACTATCGACTATCGACTATCGACTCGACTATCGACTATCGACTATCGACTATCGACTATCGACTATCGACTATCGACTATCGACTATCGACTATCGACTATCGACTATCGACTATCGACTATCGACTATCGACTATCGACTATCGACTATCGACTATCGACTATCGACTATCGACTATCGACTATCGACTATCGACTATCGACTCGACTATCGACTATCGACTCGACTATCGACTATCGACTCGACTATCGACTATCGACTCGACTATCGACTATCGACTCGACTATCGGCTATCGACTCGATTATCGACTATCGACTCGACTATCGACTCGACTATCGACTATCGACTCTACTATCGACTCGACTATCGACTATCGACTCGACTATCGACTATCGACTCGACTATCGACTATCGACTCGACTATCGACTATCGACTCGACTATCGACTATCGACTATCGACTCGACTATCGACTATCGACTATCGACTATCGACTATCGACTATCGACTATCGACTATCGACTATCGACTATCGACTATCGACTATCGACTATCGACTATCGACTATCGACTATCGACTATCGACTATCGACTATCGACTATCGACTATCGACTATCGACTATCGACTATCGACTATCGACTATCGACTATCGACTATCGACTATCGACTATCGACTATCGACTATCGACTATCGACTATCGACTATCGACTATCGACTATCGACTATCGACTATCGACTATCGACTATCGACTATCGACTATCGACTATCGACTATCGACTATCGACTATCGACTATCGACTATCGACTATCGACTATCGACTATCGACTATCGACTATCGACTATCGACTATCGACTATCGACTATCGACTATCGACTATCGACTATCGACTATCGACTATCGACTATCGACTATCGACTATCGACTATCGACTATCGACTATCGACTATCGACTATCGACTATCGACTATCGACTATCGACTATCGACTATCGACTATCGACTATCGACTATCGACTATCGACTATCGACTATCGACTATCGACTATCGACTATCGACTATCGACTATCGACTATCGACTATCGACTATCGACTATCGACTATCGACTATCGACTATCGACTATCGACTATCGACTATCGACTATCGACTATCGACTATCGACTATCGACTATCGACTATCGACTATCGACTATCGACTATCGACTATCGACTATCGACTATCGACTATCGACTATCGACTATCGACTATCGACTATCGACTCGACTATCGACTCGACTATCGACTATCGACTATCGACTCGACTATCGACTATCGACTCGACTATCGACTATCGACTCGACTATCGACTATCGACTCGACTATCGACTATCGACTCGACTATCGACTATCGACTCGACTATCGGCTATCGACTCGACTATCGACTATCGACTCGACTATCGACTCGACTATCGACTCGACTATCGACTCGACTATCGACTATCGACTCGACTATCGACTATCGACTCGACTATCGACTATCGACTCGACTGTCGACTATCGACTCGACTATCGACTATCGACTCGACTATCGACTATCGACTCGACTATCGACTATCGACTATCGACTATCGACTATCGACTATCGACTATCGACTATCGACTATCGACTATCGACTATCGACTCGACTATCGGCTATCGACTCGACTATCGACTATCGACTCGACTATCGACTATCGACTCGACTATCGACTATCGACTATCGACTATCGACTATCGACTATCGACTATCGACTATCGACTATCGACTATCGACTATCGACTCGACTATCGACTCGACTATCGACTATCGACTATCGACTCGACTATCGACTATCGACTCGACTATCGACTATCGACTCGACTATCGACTATCGACTCGACTATCGACTATCGACTCGACTATCGACTATCGACTCGACTATCGGCTATCGACTCGACTATCGACTATCGACTCGACTATCGACTCGACTATCGACTCGACTATCGACTCGACTATCGACTATCGACTCGACTATCGACTATCGACTCGACTATCGACTATCGACTCGACTATCGACTATCGACTCGACTATCGACTATCGACTCGACTATCGACTATCGACTCGACTATCGGCTATCGACTCGATTATCGACTATCGACTCGACTATCGACTCGACTATCGACTATCGACTCTACTATCGACTCGACTATCGACTATCGACTCGACTATCGACTATCGACTCGACTATCGACTATCGACTCGACTATCGACTATCGACTCGACTATCGACTATCGACTATCGACTCGACTATCGACTATCGACTATCGACTATCGACTATCGACTATCGACTATCGACTATCGACTATCGACTATCGACTATCGACTATCGACTATCGACTATCGACTATCGACTATCGACTATCGACTATCGACTATCGACTATCGACTATCGACTATCGACTATCGACTATCGACTATCGACTATCGACTATCGACTATCGACTATCGACTATCGACTATCGACTATCGACTATCGACTATCGACTATCGACTATCGACTATCGACTATCGACTATCGACTATCGACTATCGACTATCGACTATCGACTATCGACTATCGACTATCGACTATCGACTATCGACTATCGACTATCGGCTATCGACTATCGACTATCGACTATCGACTATCGACTATCGACTCTACTATCGACTCGACTATCGACTATCGACTCGACTATCGACTATCGACTCGACTATCGACTATCGACTCGACTATCGACTATCGACTCGACTATCGACTATCGACTATCGACTCGACTATCGACTATCGACTATCGACTATCGACTATCGACTATCGACTATCGACTATCGACTATCGACTATCGACTATCGACTATCGACTATCGACTATCGACTATCGACTATCGACTATCGACTATCGACTATCGACTATCGACTATCGACTATCGACTATCGACTATCGACTATCGACTATCGACTCGACTATCGACTATCGACTCGACTATCGACTATCGACTCGACTATCGACTATCGACTCGACTATCGACTATCGACTCGACTATCGGCTATCGACTCGATTATCGACTATCGACTCGACTATCGACTCGACTATCGACTATCGACTCTACTATCGACTCGACTATCGACTATCGACTCGACTATCGACTATCGACTCGACTATCGACTATCGACTCGACTATCGACTATCGACTCGACTATCGACTATCGACTATCGACTATCGACTATCGACTATCGACTATCGACTATCGACTATCGACTATCGACTATCGACTATCGACTATCGACTATCGACTATCGACTATCGACTATCGACTATCGACTATCGACTATCGACTATCGACTATCGACTATCGACTATCGACTCGACTATCGACTATCGACTCGACTATCGACTATCGACTCGACTATCGACTATCGACTCGACTATCGACTATCGACTCGACTATCGGCTATCGACTCGATTATCGACTATCGACTCGACTATCGACTCGACTATCGACTATCGACTCTACTATCGACTCGACTATCGACTATCGACTCGACTATCGACTATCGACTCGACTATCGACTATCGACTCGACTATCGACTATCGACTCGACTATCGACTATCGACTATCGACTCGACTATCGACTATCGACTATCGACTATCGACTATCGACTATCGACTATCGACTATCGACTATCGACTATCGACTATCGACTATCGACTATCGACTATCGACTATCGACTATCGACTATCGACTATCGACTATCGACTATCGACTATCGACTATCGACTATCGACTATCGACTATCGACTATCGACTATCGACTATCGACTATCGACTATCGACTATCGACTATCGACTATCGACTATCGACTATCGACTATCGACTATCGACTATCGACTATCGACTATCGACTATCGACTATCGACTATCGACTATCGACTATCGACTATCGACTATCGACTATCGACTATCGACTATCGACTATCGACTATCGACTATCGACTATCGACTATCGACTATCGACTATCGACTATCGACTATCGACTATCGACTATCGACTATCGACTATCGACTATCGACTATCGACTATCGACTATCGACTATCGACTATCGACTATCGACTATCGACTATCGACTATCGACTATCGACTATCGACTATCGACTATCGACTATCGACTATCGACTATCGACTATCGACTATCGACTATCGACTATCGACTATCGACTATCGACTATCGACTATCGACTATCGACTATCGACTATCGACTATCGACTATCGACTATCGACTATCGACTATCGACTATCGACTCGACTATCGACTCGACTATCGACTATCGACTATCGACTCGACTATCGACTATCGACTCGACTATCGACTATCGACTCGACTATCGACTATCGACTCGACTATCGACTATCGACTCGACTATCGACTATCGACTCGACTATCGGCTATCGACTCGACTATCGACTATCGACTCGACTATCGACTCGACTATCGACTCGACTATCGACTCGACTATCGACTATCGACTCGACTATCGACTATCGACTCGACTATCGACTATCGACTCGACTATCGACTATCGACTCGACTATCGACTATCGACTCGACTATCGACTATCGACTCGACTATCGACTATCGACTATCGACTATCGACTATCGACTATCGACTATCGACTATCGACTATCGACTATCGACTCGACTATCGGCTATCGACTCGACTATCGACTATCGACTCGACTATCGACTATCGACTCGACTATCGACTATCGACTATCGACTATCGACTATCGACTATCGACTATCGACTATCGACTATCGACTATCGACTATCGACTCGACTATCGACTCGACTATCGACTATCGACTATCGACTCGACTATCGACTATCGACTCGACTATCGACTATCGACTCGACTATCGACTATCGACTCGACTATCGACTATCGACTCGACTATCGACTATCGACTCGACTATCGGCTATCGACTCGACTATCGACTATCGACTCGACTATCGACTCGACTATCGACTCGACTATCGACTCGACTATCGACTATCGACTCGACTATCGACTATCGACTCGACTATCGACTATCGACTCGACTATCGACTATCGACTCGACTATCGACTATCGACTATCGACTATCGACTATCGACTATCGACTATCGACTATCGACTATCGACTATCGACTCGACTATCGGCTATCGACTCGACTATCGACTATCGACTCGACTATCGACTATCGACTCGACTATCGACTATCGACTATCGACTATCGACTATCGACTATCGACTATCGACTATCGACTATCGACTATCGACTATCGACTATCAACTATCGACTATCGACTATCGACTATCGACTATCGACTATCGACTATCGACTATCGACTATCGACTATCGACTATCGACTATCGACTATCGACTATCGACTATCGACTATCGACTATCGACTATCGACTATCGACTATCGACTATCGACTATCGACTATCGACTATCGACTATCGACTATCGACTATCGACTATCGACTATCGACTATCCACTATCGACTATCGACTATCGACTATCGACTATCGACTATCGACTATCGACTATCGACTATCGACTATCGACTATCGACTATCGACTATCGACTATCGACTATCGACTCGACTATCGACTATCGACTCGACTATCGACTATCGACTCGACTATCGACTATCGACTATCGACTATCGACTATCGACTATCGACTATCGACTATCGACTATCGACTATCGACTATCGACTATCGACTCTACTATCGACTATCGACTATCGACTATCGACTATCGACTCGACTATCGACTCGACTATCGACTATCGACTATCGACTATCGACTCGACTATCGACTCGACTATCGACTATCGACTCGACTATCGACTATCGACTATCGACTATCGACTATCGACTATCGACTATCGACTATCGACTATCGACTATCGACTATCGACTATCGACTATCGACTATCGACTATCGACTATCGACTATCGACTATCGACTATCGACTATCGACTATCGACTATCGACTATCGACTATCGACTATCGACTATCGACTATCGACTATCGACTATCGACTATCGACTCGACTATCGACTCGACTATCGACTATCGACTCTACTATCGACTATCGACTATCGACTATCGACTATCGACTCGACTATCGACTCGACTATCGACTATCGACTATCGACTATCGACTATCGACTATCGACTATCGACTATCGACTATCGACTATCGACTATCGACTATCGACTATCGACTATCGACTATCGACTATCGACTATCGACTATCGACTCGACTATCGACTCGACTATCGACTATCGACTATCGACTCGACTATCGACTATCGACTATCGACTATCGACTATCGACTATCGACTATCGACTATCGACTATCGACTATCGACTATCGACTATCGACTATCGACTATCGACTATCGACTATCGACTATCGACTATCGACTATCGACTATCGACTATCGACTCGACTATCGACTCGACTATCGACTATCGACTATCGACTCGACTATCGACTATCGACTCGACTATCGACTCGACTATCGACTATCGACTCTACTATCGACTCGACTATCGACTCGACTATCGACTATCGACTATCGACTCGACTATCGACTATCGACTATCGACTATCGACTATCGACTATCGACTATCGACTATCGACTATCGACTATCGACTATCGACTATCGACTATCGACTATCGACTATCGACTATCGACTATCGACTATCGACTATCGACTATCGACTATCGACTATCGACTATCGACTATCGACTATCGACTATCGACTATCGACTATCGACTATCGACTATCGACTATCGACTATCGACTATCGACTATCGACTATCGACTATCGACTATCGACTATCGACTATCGACTATCGACTATCGACTATCGACTATCGACTATCGACTATCGACTATCGACTATCGACTATCGACTATCGACTATCGACTATCGACTATCGACTATCGACTATCGACTATCGACTATCGACTATCGACTATCGACTATCGACTATCGACTATCGACTATCGACTATCGACTATCGACTATCGACTATCGACTATCGACTATCGACTATCGACTTCGACTATCGACTATCGGCTATCGACTCGACTATCGACTATCGACTCGACTATCGACTATCGACTCGACTATCGACTATCGACTATCGACTATCGACTATCGACTATCGACTATCGACTATCGACTATCGACTATCGACTATCGACTATCGACTATCGACTCGACTATCGCTATCGACTCGACTATCGACTATCGACTCGACTATCGACTATCGACTCGACTATGACTATCGACTATCGACTATCGACTATCGACTATCGACTATCGACTATCGACTATCGACTATCGACTATCGACTATCGACTATCGACTATCGACTATCGACTATCGACTATCGACTATCGACTATCGACTATCGACTATCGACTATCACTATCGACTATCGACTATCGACTATCGACTATCGACTATCGACTATCGACTATCGACTATCGACTATCGACTATCGACTATCGACTATCGACTATCGACTATCGACTATCGACTATCGACTATCGACTATCGACTATCGACTATCACTATCGACTATCGACTATCGACTACGACTATCGACTATCGACTATCGACTATCGACTATCGACTATCGACTATCGACTATCGACTATCGACCCTATCGACTATCGACTATCGACTATCGACTATCGACTATCGACTATCGACTATCGACTATCGACTATCGACTATCGACTATCGACTATCGACTATCGACTATCGACTATCGACTATCGACTATCGACTCGACTATCGACTATCGACTATCGACTCGACTATCGACTATCGACTCGACTATCGCCTATCGACTCGACTATCGACTATCGACTCGACTATCGACTATCGACTCGACTATCGACTATCGACTATCGACTATCGACTATCGACTATCGACTATCGACTATCGACTATCGACTACGACTATCGACTATCGACTTCGACTATCGACTATCGACTATCGACTATCGACTATCGACTATCGACTATCGACTATCGACTATCGACTATCGACTATCGACTATCGACTATCGACTATCGACTATCGACTATCGACTATCGACTATCGACTATCGACTATCGACTATCGACTATCGACTATCGACTATCGACTATCGACTATCGACTATCGACTATCGACTATCGACTATCGACTATCGACTATCGACTATCGACTATCGACTATCGACTATCGACTATCGACTATCGACTATCGACTATCGACTATCGACTATCGACTATCGACTATCGACTATCGACTATCGACTATCGACTACGACTATCGACTATCGACTATCGACTATCGACTATCGACTATCGACTATCGACTATCGACTATCGACTATCGACTATCGACTATCG
Source organism: Pemphredon lugubris (assembly GCA_933228935.1). Taxonomy (NCBI): domain Eukaryota; kingdom Metazoa; phylum Arthropoda; class Insecta; order Hymenoptera; family Crabronidae; genus Pemphredon; species Pemphredon lugubris. Next base: position 37,742,096 of record OW121815.1, on the reverse strand, counting down.
ACTATCGACTATCGACTATCGACTATCGACTATCGACTATCGACTATCGACTATCGACTATCGACTATCGACTATCGACTATCGACTATCGACTATCGACTATCGACTATCGACTATCGACTATCGACTATCGACTATCGACTATCGACTATCGACTATCGACTATCGGCTATCGACTCACTATCGACTATCGACTCGACTATCGACTATCGACTCGACTATCGACTATCGACTATCGACTATCGACTATCGACTATCGACTATCGACTATCGACTATCGACTATCGACTATCGACTATCGACTATCGACTCGACTATCGGCTATCGACTCAACTATCGACTATCGACTCGACTATCGACTATCGACTATCGACTATCGACTATCGACTATCGACTATCGACTATCGACTATCGACTATCGACTATCGACTATCGACTATCGACTATCGACTATCGACTCGACTATCGGCTATCGACTCAACTATCGACTATCGACTCGACTATCGACTATCGACTCGACTATCGACTATCGACTATCGACTATCGACTATCGACTATCGACTATCGACTATCGACTATCGACTATCGACTATCGACTAATCGACTATCGACTATCGACTATCGACTATCGACTATCGACTATCGACTATCGACTATCGACTATCGACTATCCACTATCGACTATCGACTATCGACTATCGACTATCGACTATCGACTATCGACTATCGACTATCGACTATCGACTATCGACTATCGACTATCGACTATCGACTATCGACTATCGACTATCGACTATCGACTATCGACTATCGACTATCGACTATCGACTATCGACTATCGACTATCGACTATCGACTATCGACTATCGACTCGACTATCGACTCGACTATCGACTATCGACTATCGACTCGACTATCGACTATCGACTCGACTATCGACTCGACTATCGACTATCGACTCGACTATCGACTCGACTATCGACTCGACTATCGACTTCGACTCGACTATCGACTATCGACTCGACTATCGACTATCGACTCGACTATCGACTATCGACTATCGACTATCGACTATCGACTATCGACTATCGACTATCGACTATCGACTATCGACTATCGACTATCGACTATCGACTATCGACTATCGACTCGACTATCGACTATCGACTCGACTATCGACTATCGACTCGACTATCGACTATCGACTATCGACTATCGACTATCGATATCGACTATCGACTATCGACTATCGACTATCGACTATCGACTATCGACTATCGACTATCGACTATCGACTCGACTATCGACTATCGACTATCGACTATCGACTATCGACTATCGACTATCGACTATCGACTCGACTATCGACTATCGACTATCGACTATCGACTATCGACTATCGACTATCGACTCGACTATCGACTATCGACTATCGACTATCGACTATCGACTCGACTATCGACTCGACTATCGACTATCGACTCGACTATCGACTATCGACTATCGACTATCGACTATCGCGACTATCGACTATCGACTCGACTATCGACTATCGACTCGACTATCGACTATCGACTCGACTATCGACTATCGACTCGACTATCGACTCGACTATCGACTATCGACTCTACTATCGACTCGACTATCGACTCGACTATCGACTATCGACTCGACTATCGACTATCGACTCGACTATCGACTATCGACTCGACTATCGACTATCGACTCGACTATCGACTATCGACTATCGACTATCGACTATCGACTATCGACTATCGACATCGACTCGACTATCGGCTATCGACTCGACTATCGACTATCGACTCGACTATCGACTTCGACTCGACTATCGACTATCGACTATCGACTATCGACTATCGACTATCGACTATCGACTCGACTATCGACTATCGACTCGACTATCGACTATCGACTCGACTATCGACTATCGACTCGACTATCGACTATCGACTATCGACTATCGACTATCGACTATCGACTATCGACTATCGACTATCGACTATCGACTATCGACTATCGACTATCGACTATCGACTATCGACTATCGACTATCGACTATCGACTATCGACTATCGACTATCGACTATCGACTATCGACTATCGACTATCGACTATCGACTATCGACTATCGACTATCGACTATCGACTATCGACTATCGACTATCGACTATCGACTATCGACTATCGACTATCGACTATCGACTATCGACTATCGACTATCGACTATCGACTATCGACTATCGACTATCGACTATCGACTATCGACTATCGACTATCGACTATCGACTATCGACTATCGACTATCGACTATCGACTACGACTATCGACTATCGACTATCGACTATCGACTATCGACTATCGACTATCGACTATCGACTATCGACTATCGACTATCGACTATCGACTATCACTATCGACTATCGACTATCGACTATCGACTATCGACTATCGACTATCGACTATCGACTATCGACTATCGACTATCGACTCGACTATCGACTATCGACTCGACTATCGACTATCGACTATCGACTATCGACTATCGACTATCGACTATCGACTATCGACTATCGACTATCGACTATCGACTATCGACTACGACTATCGACTATCGACTATCGACTATCGACTATCGACTCGACTATCGACTCGACTATCGACTATCGACTATCGACTCGACTATCGACTATCGACTATCGACTATCGACTCGACTATCGACTATCGACTCTACTATCGACTCGACTATCGACTCGACTATCGACTATCGACTCGACTATCGACTATCGACTCGACTATCGACTATCGACTCGACTATCGACTATCGACTCGACTATCGACTATCGACTATCGACTATCGACTATCGACTATCGACTATCGACTATCGACTATCGACTATCGACTATCGACTATCGACTATCGACTATCGACTATCGACTATCGACTATCGACTATCGACTATCGACTATCGACTATCGACTATCGACTATCGACTATCGACTATCGACTATCGACTATCGACTATCGACTATCGACTATCGACTATCGACTATCGACTATCGACTATCGACTATCGACTATCGACTATCGACTATCGACTATCGACTATCGACTATCGACTATCGACTATCGACTATCGACTATCGACTATCGACTATCGACTATCGACTATCGACTATCGACTATCGACTATCGACTATCGACTATCGACTATCGACTATCGACTATCGACTATCGACTATCGACTATCGACTATCGACTATCGACTATCGACTATCGACTATCGACTATCGACTATCGACTATCGACTATCGACTATCGACTATCGACTATCGACTATCGACTATCGACTCGACTATCGACCATCGACTCGACTATCGACTATCGACTCGACTATCGACTATCGACTATCGACTATCGACTATCGACTATCGACTATCGACTATCGACTATCGACTATCGACTATCGACTATCGACTATCGACTCGACTATCGGCTATCGACTCGACTATCGACTATCGACTCGACTATCGACTATCGACTCGACTATCGACTATCGACTATCGACTATCGACTATCGACTATCGACTATCGACTATCGACTATCGACTATCGACTATCGACTATCGACTATCGACTATCGACTATCGACTATCGACTATCGACTATCGACTATCGACTATCGACTGACTATCGACTATCGACTATCGACTATCGACTATCGACTATCGACTATCGACTATCGACTATCGACTGTCGACTATCGACTATCGACTATCGACTATCGACTATCGACTATCAACTATCGACTATCGACTATCGACTATCGACTATCGACTATCGACTATCGACTATCGACTATCGACTATCGACTATCGACTATCGACTATCGACTATCGACTATCGACTATCGACTATCGACTATCGACTATCGACTATCGACTATCGACTATCGACTATCGACTATCGACTATCGACTATCGACTATCGACTATCGACTATCGACTATCGACTATCGACTATCGACTATCGACTATCGACTATCGACTATCGACTATCGACTATCGACTATCGACTATCGACTATCGACTATCGACTATCGACTATCGACTATCGACTATCGACTATCGACTATCGACTATCGACTATCGACTATCGACTATCGACTATCGACTATCGACTATCGACTATCGACTATCGACTATCGACTATCGACTATCGACTATCGACTATCGACTATCGACTATCGACTATCGACTATCGACTATCGACTATCGACTATCGACTATCGACTATCGACTATCGACTATCGACTATCGACTATCGACTATCGACTATCGACTATCGACTATCGACTATCGACTATCGACTATCGACTATCGACTCGACTATCGACTCGACTATCGACTATCGACTCTACTATCGACTATCGACTATCGACTATCGACTATCGACTCGACTATCGACTCGACTATCGACTATCGACTATCGACTATCGACTATCGACTATCGACTATCGACTATCGACTATCGACTATCGACTATCGACTATCGACTATCGACTATCGACTATCGACTATCGACTCGACTATCGACTCGACTATCGACTATCGACTATCGACTCGACTATCGACTATCGACTCGACTATCGACTATCGACTCGACTATCGACTATCGACTCGACTATC
>OW121815.1:37683909-37737188 GCA_933228935.1 Pemphredon lugubris | reverse complement strand
CGACTATCGACTATCGACTCGACTATCGACTATCGACTCGACTATCGACTATCGACTCGACTATCGACTATCGACTCGACTATCGACTATCGACTCGACTATCGACTATCGACTCGACTATCGACTATCGACTCGACTATCGACTCGACTATCGACTATCGACTATCGACTATCGACTATCGACTATCGACTCGACTATCGACTCGACTATCGACTATCGACTATCGACTATCGACTCGACTATCGACTATCGACTATCGACTATCGACTATCGACTCGACTATCGACTATCGACTCGACTATCGGCTATCGACTCGACTATCGACTATCGACTCGACTATCGACTCGACTATCGACTATCGACTCTACTATCGACTATCGACTATCGACTCGACTATCGACTCGACTATCGACTATCGACTATCGACTATCGACTATCGACTCGACTATCGACTATCGACTCGACTATCGACTATCGACTCGACTATCGACTATCGACTATCGACTATCGACTATCGACTATCGACTATCGACTATCGACTATCGACTATCGACTATCGACTATCGACTATCGACTATCGACTATCGACTCGAACTATCGACTCGACTATCGACTATCGACTATCGACTCGACTATCGACTATCGACTCGACTATCGACTATCGACTCGACTATCGACTATCGACTCGACTATCGACTATCGACTCGACTATCGACTATCGACTCGACTATCGACTATCGACTCGACTATCGACTCGACTATCGACTATCGACTATCCTATCGACTCGACTATCGACTCGACTATCGACTATCGACTCGACTATCGACTATCGACTCGACTATCGACTATCGACTCGACTATCGACTATCGACTATCCGACTATCGACTCGACTATCGACTATCGACTATCGACTATCGACTATCGACTATCGACTATCGACTATCGACTATCGACTCGACTATCGACTATCGACTCGACTATCGACTATCGACTCGACTATCGACTATCGACTATCGACTATCGACTATCGACTCGATCGACTATCGACTATCGACTCGACTATCGACTATCGACTCGACTATCGACTATCGACTCGACTATCGACTATCGACTCGACTATCGACTATCGACTCGACTATCGACTATCGACTCGACTATCGGACTATCGACTCGATCTATCGACTATCGACTCGACTATCGACTCGACTATCGACTATCGACTACTATCGACTCGACTATCTACTATCGACTTCGACTATCGACTATCGACTCGACTATCGACTATCGACTATCGACTATCGACTATCGACTATCGACTATCGACTATCGACTATCGACTATCGACTATCGACTATCGACTATCGACTATCGGACTATCGACTATCGACCTATCGACTATCGACTATCGACTATCGACTATCGACTATCGACTATCGACTATCGACTATCGACTATCGACTATCGACTATCGACTATCGACTATCGACTATCGACTATCGACTATCGACTATCGACTATCGACTATCGACTATCGACTATCGACTATCGACTATCGACTATCGACTATCGACTATCGACTATCGACTATCGACTATCGACTATCGACTATCGACTATCGACTATCGACTATCGACTATCGACTATCGACTATCGACTATCGACTATCGACTATCGACTATCGACTATCGACTATCGACTATCGACTATCGACTATCGACTATCGACTATCGACTATCGACTATCGACTATCGGACTATCGACTATCGACTATCGACTATCGACTATCGACTATCGACTATCGACTATCGACTATCGACTCGACTATCGACTCGACTATCGACTATCGACTATCTACTATCGACTATCGACTATCGACTCGACTATCGACTATCGACTATCGACTATCGACTATCGACTATCGACTATCGACTATCGACTATCGACTATCGACTATCGACTATCGACTATCGACTATCGAGCTATCGACTATCGACTATCGACTATCGACTATCGACTATCGACTATCGACTATCGACTATCGACTATCGACTATCGACTATCGACTATCGACTATCGACTATCGACTATCGACTATCGACTATCGACTATCGACTATCGACTATCGACTATCGACTATCGACTATCGACTAATCGACTATCGACTATCGACTATCGACTATCGACTATCGACTATCGACTATCGACTATCGACTATCGACTATCGACTATCGACTATCGACTATCGACTATCGACTATCGACTATCGACTATCGACTATCGACTATCGACTATCGACTATCGACTATCGACTATCGACTATCGACTATCGACTATCGACTATCGACTATCGACTATCGACTTCGACTATCGACTATCGACTATCGACTATCGACTATCGACTCGACTATCGACTATCGACTATCGACTCGACTATCGACTATCGACTCGACTATCGACTATCGACTCGACTATCGACTATCGACTCGACTATCGACTATCGACTCGACTATCGACTATCGACTTCGACTATCGGCTATCGACTCGATTATCGACTATCGACTCGACTATCGACTCGACTATCGACTATCGACTCTACTATCGACTCGACTATCGACTATCGACTCGACTATCGGCTATCGACTCGACTATCGACTATCGACTCGACTATCGACTCGACTATCGACTATCGACTCTACTATCGACTCGACTATCGACTCGACTATCGACTATCGACTCGACTATCGACTATCGACTCGACTATCGACTATCGACTCGACTATCGACTATCGACTCGACTATCGACTATCGACTATCGACTATCGACTATCGACTATCGACTATCGACTATCGACTATCGACTATCGACTATCGACTATCGACTATCGACTATCGACTCGACTATCGGACTATCGACTCGACTATCGACTATCGACTCGACTATCGACTATCGACTATCGACTATCGACTATCGACTATCGACTATCGACTATCGACTATCGACTATCGACTATCGGACTATCGACTATCGACTATCGACTATCGACTCGACCTATCGACTATCGACTCTACTATCGACTCGACTATCGACTATCGACTATCGACTATCGACTCGACTATCGACTATCGACTATCGACTATCGACTATCGACTATCGACTATCGACTATCGACTATCGACTATCGACTATCGACTATCGACTATCGACTATCGACTATCGACTATCGACTATCGACTCGACTATCGACTATCGACTATCGACTCGACTATCGACTATCGACTCGATATCGACTATCGACTATCGACTATCGACTATCGACTATCGACTATCGACTATCGACTATCAACTATCGACTATCGACTATCGACTATCGACTATCGACTATCGACTATCGACTATCGACTATCGACTATCGACTATCGACTATCGACTATCGACTATCGACTATCGACTATCGACTATCGACTATCGACTATCGACTATCGACTATCGACTATCGACTATCGACTATCGACTATCGACTATCGACTATCGACTATCGACTATCGACTATCGACTATCGACTATCGACTATCCACTATCGACTATCGACTATCGACTATCGACTATCGACTATCGACTATCGACTATCGACTATCGACTATCGACTATCGACTATCGACTATCGACTATCGACTATCGACTATCGACTATCGACTATCGACTATCGACTATCGACTATCGACCTATCGACTATCGACTATCGACTATCGACTATCGACTATCGACTCGACTATCGACTATCGACTATCGACTATCGACTATCGACTATCGACTATCGACTATCGACTCGACTATCGACTATCGACTATCGACTATCGACTATCGACTATCGACTATCGACTATCGACTATCGACTATCGACTATCGACTATCGACTATCGACTATCGACTATCGACTATCGACTATCGACTATCGACTATCGACTATCGACTATCGACTATCGACTATCGACTATCGACTATCGACTACGACTATCGACTATCCACCTATCGACTATCGACTATCGACTATCGACTATCGACTATCGACTATCGACTATCGACTATCGGACTATCGACTATCGACTATCGACTATCGACTATCGACTATCGACTATCGACTATCGACTATCGACTTCGACTATCGACTATCGACTATCGACTATCGACTCGACTATCGACCTATCGACTCGACTATCGACTATCGACTCGACTATCGACTATCGACTCGACTATCGACTATCGACTCGACTATCGACTATCGACTCGACTATCGGCTATCGACTCGATATCGACTATCGACTATCGACTATCGACTATCGACTATCGACTATCGACTCTACTATCGACTCGACTATCGACTATCGACTCGACTATCGACTATCGACTCGACTATCGACTATCGACTCGACTATCGACTATCGACTCGACTATCGACTATCGACTCGACTATCGACTAGCTATCGACTATCGACTCGACTATCGACTATCGACTATCGACTATCGACTATCGACTATCGACTATCGACTATCGACTATCGACTATCGACTATCGACTATCGACTATCGGACTATCGACTATCGACTATCGACTATCGACTATCGACTATCGACTATCGACTATCGACTATCGACTATCGACTATCGACTATCGACTATCGACTATCGACTATCGGACTATCGACTATCGACTATCGACTATCGGACTATCGACTATCGACTATCGACTATCGACTATCGACTATCGACTATCGACTATCGACTATCGACTATCGACTATCGACTATCGACTATCGACTCGACTATCGACTCGACTATCGACTATCGACTATCGACTCGACTATCGACTATCGACTCGACTATCGACTATCGACTCGACTATCGACTATCGACTCGACTATCGACTATCGACTCGACTATCGCTATCGACTCGACTATCGACTATCGACTCGACTATCGACTCGACTATCGACTATCGACTCTACTATCGACTCGACTATCGACTCGACTATCGACTATCGACTCGACTATCGACTATCGACTCGACTATCGACTATCGACTCGACTATCGACTATCGAATCGACTATCGACTATCGACTATCGACTATCGACTATCGACTATCGACTATCGACTATCGACTATCGACTATCGACTATCGACTCGACTATCGGCTATCGACTCGACTATCGACTATCGACTCGACTATCGACTATCGACTATCGACTATCGACTATCGACTCGACTATCGACTATCGACTATCGACTCGACTATCGACTATCGACTCGACTATCGACTATCGACTCGACTATCGACTATCGACTCGACTATCGACTATCGACTCGACTATCGACTATCGACTCGACTATCGACTATCGACCTCGACTATCGGCTATCGACTCGATTATCGACTATCGACTCGACTATCGACTCGACTATCGACTATCGACTCGACTATCGACTCGACTATCGACTATCGACTCGACTATCGACTATCGACTCGACTATCGACTATCGACTCGACTATCGACTATCGACTCGACTATCGACTATCGACTCGACTATCGACTATCGACTATCGACTCGACTATCGACTATCGACTATCGACTATCGACTATCGACTATCGACTATCGACTATCGACTATCGACTATCGACTATCGACTATCGACTATCGACTATCGACTATCGACTATCGACTATCGACTATCGACTATCGACTATCGACTATCGACTATCGACTATCGACTATCGACTATCGACTATCGACTATCGACTATCGACTATCGACTATCGACTATCGACTATCGACTATCGACTATCGACTATCGACTATCGACTATCGACTATCGACTATCGACTATCGACTATCGACTATCGACTATCGACTATCGACTATCGACTATCGACTATCGACTATCGACTATCGACTATCGACTATCGACTATCGACTATCGACTATCGACTATCGACTATCGACTATCGACTCGACTATCGACTTCGACTATCGACTATCGACTATCGACTATCGACTCGACTATCGACTATCGACTTCGACTATCGACTATCGACTCGACTATCGACTATCGACTCGACTATCGACTATCGACTCGACTATCGACTATCGACTCGACTATCGACTCGACTATCGACTATCGACTCGACTATCGACTCTACTATCGACTCGACTATCGACTCGACTATCGACTATCGACTCGACTATCGACTATCGACTCGACTATCGACTATCGACTCGACTATCGACTATCGACTCGACTATCGACTATCGACTATCGACTATCGACTATCGACTATCGACTATCGACTATCGACTATCGACTATCGACTATCGACTATCGACTATCGACTATCGACTATCGACTCGACTATCGACTTTGACTATCGACTATCGACTATCGACTCGACTATCGACTATCGACTCGACTATCGACTATCGACTCGACTATCGACTATCGACTCGACTATCGACTATCGACTCGACTATCGACTATCGACTATCGACTATCGACTATCGACTCGACTATCGACTCGACTATCGACTATCGACTATCGACTATCGACTCGACTATCGACTCTCGACTATCGACTATCGACTCGACTATCGACTATCGACTATCGACTATCGACTATCGACTCGACTATCGACTATCGACTCGACTATCGACTATCGACTATCGACTATCGACTATCGACTATCGACTATCGACTATCGACTATCGACTATCGACTATCGACTCGACTATCGACTATCGACTCGACTATCGACTATCGACTCGACTATCGACTATCGACTATCGACTATCGACTATCGACTCGACTATCGACTATCGACTATCGACTCGACTATCGACTATCGACTCGACTATCGACTATCGACTCGACTATCGACTATCGACTTCGACTATCGACTATCGACTCGACTATCGACTATCGACTATCGACTATCGACTATCGACTCGACTATCGGACTATCGACTCTACTATCGACTATCGACTCGACTATCGACTCGACTTCGACTATCGACTGTACTATCGACTCGACTATCGACTATCGACTCGACTATCGACTATCGACTCGACTATCGACTATCGACTCGACTATCGACTATCGACTCGACTATCGACTATCGACTCGACTATCGACTATCGACTATCGACTCGACTATCGACTATCGACTATCGACTATCGACTATCGACTATCGACTATCGACTATCGACTATCGACTATCGACTATCGACTATCGACTATCGACTATCGACTATCGACTATCGACTATCGACTATCGACTATCGACTATCGACTATCGACTATCGACTATCGACTATCGACTATCGACTATCGACTATCGACTATCGACTATCGACTATCGACTATCGACTATCGACTATCGACTATCGACTATCGACTATCGACTATCGACTATCGACTATCGACTATCGACTATCGACTATCGACTATCGACTATCGACTATCGACTATCGACTATCGACTATCGACTATCGACTCGACTATCGACTATCGACTATCGACTATCGACTATCGACTCGACTATCGACTATCGACTCGACTATCGACTATCGACTCGACTATCGACTATCGACTCGACTATCGGCTATCGACTCGACTATCGACTATCGACTCGACTATCGACTCGACTATCGACTATCGACTCTACTACGACTCTACTATCGACTCGACTATCGACTCGACTATCGACTATCGACTCGACTATCGACTATCGACTCGACTATCGACTATCGACTCGACTATCGACTATCGACTCGACTATCGACTATCGACTATCGACTATCGACTATCGACTATCGACTATCGACTATCGACTATCGACTATCGACTCGACTATCGGCTATCGACTCGACTATCGACTATCGACTCGACTATCGACTATCGACTCGACTATCGATCTATCGACTCGACTATCGACTATCGACTCGACTATCGACTATCGACTATCGACTATCGACTATCGACTATCGACTATCGACTATCGACTATCGACTATCGACTATCGACTATCGACTATCGACTATCGACTATCGACTATCGACTATCGACTATCGACTATCGACTATCGACTATCGACTATCGACTATCGGACTATCGACTATCGACTATCGACTATCGACTATCGACTATCGACTATCGACTATCGACTATCGACTATCGACTATCGACTATCGACTATCGACTATCCACTATCGACTATCGACTATCGACTATCGACTATCGACTATCGACTATCGACTATCGACTATCTCGACTATCGACTATCGACTATCGACTATCGACTATCGACTATCGACTATCGACTATCGACTCGACTATCGACTATCGACTATCGACTATCGACGACTATCGACTATCGACTATCGACTATCGACTATCGACTATCGACTATCGACTATCGACTATCGACTAGTCGACTATCGACTATCGACTATCGACTATCGACTATCGACTATCGACTATCGACTATCGACTATCGACTATCGACTATCGACTATCGACTATCGACTATCGACTATCGACTATCGACTATCGACTATCGACTATCGACTATCGACTATCGACTATCGACTATCGACTATCGACTATCGACTATCGACTATCGACTATCGACTATCGACTATCGACTATCGACTATCGACTATCGACTATCGACTATCGACTATCGACTATCGACTATCGACTATCGACTATCGACTATCGACTATCGACTATCGACTATCGACTCGACTATCGACTATCGACTCGACTATCGACTATCGACTCGACTCGACTATCGACTATCGACTCGACTATCGACTATCGACTCGACTATCGGACTATCGACTCGACTATCGACTATCGACTCGACTATCGGCTATCGACTCGATAATCGACTATCGACTCGACTATCGACTCGACTATCGACTATCGACTCTACTATCGACTCGACTATCGACTTCGACTATCGACTATCGACTCGACTATCGACTATCGACTCTGACTATCGACTATCGACTCGACTATCGACTATCGACTCGACCTATCGACTATCGACTATCGACTATCGACTATCGACTACGACTATCGACTATCGACTATCGACTATCGACTATCGACTCGACTATCGGCTATCGACTCGACTATCGACTATCGACTCGACTATCGACTATCGACTCGACTATCGACTATCGACTATCGACTATCGACTATCGACTATCGACTATCGACTATCGACTCGACTATCGACTATCGACTATCGACTATCGACTATCGACTATCGACTATCGACTATCGACTCGACTATCGACTCGACTATCGACTATCGACTCTACTATCGACTTTCTACTATCGACTATCGACTATCGACTATCGACTCGACTATCGACTATCGACTATCGACTATCGACTATCGACTATCGACTATCGACTATCGACTATCGACTATCGGACTATCGACTCGACTATCGGCTATCGACTCGACTATCGACTATCGACTCGACTATCGACTATCGACTCGATATCGACTATCGACTATCGACTATCGACTATCGACTATCGACTATCGACTATCGACTATCGAACTATCGACTATCGACTATCGACTATCGACTATCGACTATCGACTATCGACTATCGACTATCGACTATCGACTATCGACTATCGACTATCGACTATCGACTATCGACTATCGACTATCGACTATCGACTATCGACTATCGACTATCGACTATCGACTATCGACTATCGACTATCGACTATCGACTATCGACTATCGACTATCGACTATCCGCCTATCGACTATCGGACTATCGACTATCGACTATCGACTATCGACTATCGACTATCGACTATCGACTATCGACTATCGACTATCGACTATCGACTATCGACTATCGACTATCGACTATCGACTATCGACTATCGACTATCGACTATCGACTATCGACTATCGACTATCGACTATCGACTATCGACTCGACTATCGACTATCGACTATCGACTCGACTATCGGACTATCGACTATCGACTATCGACTATCGACTATCGACTATCGACTATCGACTATCGACTATCGACTATCGACTATCGACTATCGACTATCGACTATCGACTATCGACTATCGACTATCGACTATCGACTATCGACTATCGACTATCGACTATCGACTATCGACTATCGACTATCGACTATCGACTATCGACTATCGACTATCGACTATCGACTATCGACTATCGACTATCGACTGTCGACTATCGACTATCGACTATCGACTATCGACTATCGACTATCGACTATCGACTATCGACTATCGACTATCGACTATCGACTATCGACTATCGACTATCGACTATCGACTATCGACTATCGACTATCGACTATCGACTATCGACTATCGACTATCGACTATCGACTATCGACTCGACTATCGACTATCGACTATCGACTATCGACTATCGACTCGACTATCGACTATCGACTCGACTATCGACTATCGACCGACTATCGACTATCGACTCGACTATCGACTATCGACTATCGACTATCGACTATCGACTATCGACTCGACTATCGACTATCGACTCGACTATCGACTATCGACTATCGATACGACTCGACTATCGACTATCGACTCGACTATCGACTATCGACTCGACTATCGACTATCGACTCGACTATCGCTATCGACTCGACTATCGACTATCGACTCGACTATCGACTCGACTATCGACTATCGACTATCGACTCGACTATCGACTATCGACTCGACTATCGACTATCGACTCGACTATCGACTATCGACTTCGACTATCGACTATCGACTCGACTATCGACTATCGACTCGACTATCGACTATCGACTTCGACTCGACTATCGACTATCGACTATCGACTATCGACTATCGACTATCGACTATCGACTATCGACTATCGACTATCGACTATCGACTATCGACTATCGACTATCGACTATCGACTATCGACTATCGACTATCGACTATCGACTATCGACTATCGACTATCGACTATCGACTATCGACTATCGACTATCGACTATCGACTATCGACTATCGACTATCGACTATCGACTATCGACTATCGACTATCGACTATCGACTATCGACTATCGACTATCGACTATCGACTATCGACTATCGACTATCGACTATCGACTATCGACTATCGACTATCGGTCTATCGACTATCGACTATCGACTATCGACTATCGACTATCGACTATCGACTATCGACTCGACTATCGACTATCGACTATCGACTCGACTATCGACTATCGACTATCGACTATCGACTATCGACTATCGACTATCGACTATCGACTATCGACTATCGACTATCGACTATCGACTATCGACTATCGACTATCGACTATCGACTATCGACTATCGACTATCGACTATCGACTATCGACTATCGACTATCGACTATCGACTATCGACTATCGACTATCGACTATCGACTATCGACTATCGACTATCGACTATCGACTATCGACTATCGACTTCGACTATCGACTATCGACTATCGACTTCGACTATCGACTATCGACTCGACTATCGACTATCGACTATCGACTATCGACTATCGACTATCGACTATCGACTATCGACTATCGACTATCGACTATCGACTATCGACTATCGACTATCGACTATCGACTCGACTATCGACTCGACTATCGACTATCGACTATCGACTCGACTATCGACTATCGACTCGACTATCGACTATCGACTATCGACTATCGACTATCGACTCGACTATCGACTATCGACTATCGACTCGACTATCGACTCGACTATCGGCTATCGACTCGACTATCGACTATCGACTCGACTATCGACTCATCGACTATCGACTACAATCTACTATCGACTCGACTATCGACTACGACTATCGACTATCGACTCGACTATCGACTATCGACTCGACTATCGACTATCGACTCGACTATCGACTATCGACTCGACTATCGACTATCGACTATCGACTATCGACTATCGACTATCGACTATCGACTATCGACTATCGACTATCGACTATCGACTCGACTATCGGCTATCGACTCGACTATCGACTATCGACTCGACTATCGACTATCGACTCGACTATCGACTATCGACTATCGACTATCGACTATCGACTATCGACTATCGACTATCGACTATCGACTATCGACTATCGACTATCAACTATCGACTATCGACTATCGACTATCGACTATCGACTATCGACTATCGACTATCGACTATCGACTATCGACTATCGACTATCGACTATCGACTATCGACTATCGACTATCGACTATCGACTATCGACTATCGACTATCGACTATCGACTATCGACTATCGACTATCGACTATCGACTATCGACTATCGACTATCGACTATCGACTCGACTATCGACTCGACTATCGACTATCGACTATCGAATCGACTATCGACTATCGACTCGACTATCGACTATCGACTCGACTATCGACTATCGACTCGACTATCGACTATCGACTCGACTATCGACTATCGACTCGACTATCGACTATCGACTCGACTATCGACTATCGACTATCGACTATCGACTATCGACTATCGACTATCGACTATCGACTGTCGACTATCGACTATCGACTATCGACTATCGACTATCGACTATCGACTATCGACTATCGACTATCGACTATCGACTATCGACTATCGACTATCGACTATCGACTATCGACTATCGACTATCGACTATCGACTATCGACTATCGACTATCGACTCGACTATCGACTCGACTATCGACTATCGACTATCGACTCGACTATCGACTATCGACTCGACTATCGACTATCGACTCGACTATCGACTATCGACTCGACTATCGACTATCGACTCGACTATCGACTATCGACTCGACTATCGGCTATCGACTCGACTATCGACTATCGACTCGACTATCGACTCGACTATCGACTATCGACTCTACTATCGACTCGACTATCGACTCGACTATCGACTATCGACTCGACTATCGACTATCGACTCGACTATCGACTATCGACTCGACTATCGACTATCGACTCGACTATCGACTATCGACTATCGACTATCGACTATCGACTATCGACTATCGACTATCGACTATCGACTATCGACTATCGACTCGACTATCGGCTATCGACTCGACTATCGACTATCGACTCGACTATCGACTATCGACTCGACTATCGACTATCGACTATCGACTATCGACTATCGACTATCGACTATCGACTATCGACTATCGACTATCGACTATCGACTATCAACTATCGACTATCGACTATCGACTATCGACTATCGACTATCGACTATCGACTATCGACTATCGACTATCGACTATCGACTATCGACTATCGACTATCGACTATCGACTATCGACTATCGACTATCGACTATCGACTATCGACTATCGACTATCGACTATCGACTATCGACTATCGACTATCGACTATCGACTATCGACTATCCACTATCGACTATCGACTATCGACTATCGACTATCGACTATCGACTATCGACTATCGACTATCGACTATCGACTATCGACTATCGACTATCGACTATCGACTATCGACTCGACTATCGACTATCGACTCGACTATCGACTATCGACTCGACTATCGACTATCGACTATCGACTATCGACTATCGACTATCGACTATCGACTATCGACTATCGACTATCGACTATCGACTATCGACTATCGACTATCGACTATCGACTATCGACTATCGACTATCGACTATCGACTATCGACTATCGACTAGCGACTATCGACTATCGACTATCGACTATCGACTATCGACTCTACTATCGACTATCGACTATCGACTATCGACTATCGACTCGACTATCGACTCGACTATCGACTATCGACTCTACTATCGACTCGACTATCGACTCGACTATCGACTCGACTATCGACTATCGACTCGACTATCGACTATCGACTATCGACTATCGACTATCGACTATCGACTATCGACTATCGACTATCGACTATCGACTATCGACTATCGACTATCGACTATCGACTATCGACTATCGACTATCGACTATCGACTATCGACTATCGACTATCGACTATCGACTATCGACTATCGACTATCGACTATCGACTATCGACTATCGACTATCGACTATCGACTATCGACTATCGACTATCGACTATCGACTATCGACTATCGACTATCGACTATCGACTATCGACTATCGACTATCGACTATCGACTATCGACTATCGACTATCGACTATCGACTATCGACTATCGACTATCGACTATCGACTCGACTATCGACTATCGACTATCGACTCGACTATCGACTATCGACTCGACTATCGACTATCGACTCGACTATCGACTATCGACTCGACTATCGACTATCGACTCGACTATCGACTATCGACTCGACTATCGGCTATCGACTCGATTATCGACTATCGACTCGACTATCGACTCGACTATCGACTATCGACTCTACTATCGACTTGACTATCGACTATCGACTCGACTATCGACTATCGACTCGACTATCGACTATCGACTCGACTATCGACTATCGACTCGACTATCGACTATCGACTCGACTATCGACTATCGACTATCGACTATCGACTATCGACTATCGACTATCGACTATCGACTATCGACTATCGACTATCGACTATCGACTATAGACTATCGACTATCGACTATCGACTATCGACTATCGACTATCGACTATCGACTATCGACTATCGACTATCGACTATCGACTATCGACTATCGACTATCGACTATCGACTATCGACTATCGACTATCGACTATCGACTATCGACTATCGACTATCGACTATCGACTACCGACTATCGACTATCGACTATCGACTATCGACTATCGACTATCGACTATCGACTATCGACTATCGACTATCGACTATCGACTATCGACTATCGACTATCGACTATCGACTATCGACTATCGACTATCGACTATCGACTATCGACTATCGACTATCGACTATCGACTATCGACTATCGACTATCGACTATCGACTATCGACTATCGACTATCGACTATCGACTATCGACTATCGACTATCGACTATCGACTATCGACTATCGACTATCGACTATCGACTATCGACTCGACTATCGACTATCGACTATCGACTCGACTATCGACTATCGACTCGACTATCGACTATCGACTCGACTATCGACTATCGACTCGACTATCGACTATCGACTCGACTATCGACTATCGACTCGACTATCGGCTATCGACTCGATTATCGACTATCGACTCGACTATCGACTCGACTATCGACTATCGACTCTACTATCGACTCGACTATCGACTATCGACTCGACTATCGACTATCGACTCGACTATCGACTATCGACTCGACTATCGACTATCGACTCGACTATCGACTATCGACTCGACTATCGACTATCGACTATCGACTCGACTATCGACTATCGACTATCGACTATCGACTATCGACTATCGACTATCGACTATCGACTATCGACTATCGACTATCGACTATCGACTATCGACTATCGACTATCGACTATCGACTATCGACTATCGACTATCGACTATCGACTATCGACTATCGACTATCGACTATCGACTATCGACTATCGACTATCGACTATCGACTATCGACTATCGACTATCGACTATCGACTATCGACTATCGACTATCGACTATCGACTATCGACTATCGACTATCGACTATCGACTATCGAATATCGACTATCGACTATCGACTATCGACTATCGACTATCGACTATCGACTATCGACTATCGACTATCGACTATCGACTATCGACTATCGACTATCGACTATCGACTATCGACTATCGACTATCGACTCGACTATCGACTATCGACTATCGACTCGACTATCGACTATCGACTCGACTATCGACTATCGACTCGACTATCGACTATCGACTCGACTATCGACTATCGACTCGACTATCGACTATCGACTCGACTATCGGCTATCGACTCGATTATCGACTATCGACTCGACTATCGACTCGACTATCGACTATCGACTCTACTATCGACTCGACTATCGACTATCGACTCGACTATCGACTATCGACTCGACTATCGACTATCGACTCGACTATCGACTATCGACTCGACTATCGACTATCGACTCGACTATCGACTATCGACTATCGACTCGACTATCGACTATCGACTATCGACTATCGACTATCGACTATCGACTATCGACTATCGACTATCGACTATCGACTATCGACTATCGACTATCGACTATCGACTATCGACTATCGACTATCGACTATCGACTATCGACTATCGACTATCGACTATCGACTATCGACTATCGACTATCGACTATCGACTATCGACTATCGACTATCGACTATCGACTATCGACTATCGACTATCGACTATCGACTATCGACTATCGACTATCGACTATCGACTATCGACTATCGACTATCGACTATCGACTATCGACTATCGACTATCGACTATCGACTATCGACTATCGACTATCGACTATCGACTATCGACTATCGACTATCGACTATCGACTATCGACTCGACTATCGACTCGACTATCGACTATCGACTATCGACTATCGAATCGACTATCGACTATCGACTCGACTATCGACTATCGACTCGACTATCGACTATCGACTCGACTATCGACTATCGACTCGACTATCGACTATCGACTCGACTATCGGCTATCGACTCGACTATCGACTATCGACTCGACTATCGACTCGACTATCGACTATCGACTCTACTATCGACTCGACTATCGACTCGACTATCGACTATCGACTCGACTATCGACTATCGACTCGACTATCGACTATCGACTCGACTATCGACTATCGACTCGACTATCGACTATCGACTATCGACTATCGACTATCGACTATCGACTATCGACTATCGACTATCGACTATCGACTCGACTATCGACTATCGACTCGACTATCGACTATCGACTCGACTATCGACTATCGACTCGACTATCGACTATCGACTATCGACTATCGACTATCGACTATCGACTATCGACTATCGACTATCGACTATCGACTATCGACTATCGACTATCAACTATCGACTATCGACTATCGACTATCGACTATCGACTATCGACTATCGACTATCGACTATCGACTATCGACTATCGACTATCGACTATCGACTATCGACTATCGACTATCGACTATCGACTATCGACTATCGACTATCGACTATCGACTATCGACTATCGACTATCGACTATCGACTATCGACTATCGACTATCGACTATCGACTATCCACTATCGACTATCGACTATCGACTATCGACTATCGACTATCGACTATCGACTATCGACTATCGACTATCGACTATCGACTATCGACTATCGACTATCGACTATCGACTATCGACTATCGACTATCGACTATCCACTATCGACTATCGACTATCGACTATCGACTATCGACTATCGACTATCGACTATCGACTATCGACTATCGACTATCGACTATCGACTATCGACTATCGACTATCGACTATCGACTATCGACTATCGACTATCGACTCGACTATCGACTATCGACTCGACTATCGACTATCGACTCGACTATCGACTATCGACTATCGACTATCGACTATCGAGTATCGACTATCGACTATCGACTATCGACTATCGACTATCGACTATCGACTATCGACTATCGACTATCGACTATCGACTATCGACTATCGACTATCGACTATCGACTATCGACTATCGACTATCGACTATCGACTATCGACTATCGACTATCGACTCTACTATCGACTATCGACTATCGACTATCGACTATCGACTCGACTATCGACTCGACTATCGACTATCGACTCTACTATCGACTCGACTATCGACTCGACTATCGACTATCGACTCGACTATCGACTATCGACTCGACTATCGACTATCGACTATCGACTATCGACTATCGACTATCGACTATCGACTATCGACTATCGACTATCGACTATCGACTATCGACTATCGACTATCGACTATCGACTATCGACTATCGACTATCGACTATCGACTATCGACTATCGACTATCGACTATCGACTATCGACTATCGACTATCGACTATCGACTATCGACTATCGACTATCGACTATCGACTATCGACTATCGACTATCGACTATCGACTATCGACTATCGACTATCGACTATCGACTATCGACTATCGACTATCGACTATCGACTATCGACTATCGACTATCGACTATCGACTATCGACTATCGACTATCGACTATCGACTATCGACTATCGACTCGACTATCGACTATCGACTATCGACTCGACTATCGACTATCGACTCGACTATCGACTATCGACTCGACTATCGACTATCGACTCGACTATCGACTATCGACTCGACTATCGACTATCGACTCGACTATCGGCTATCGACTCGATTATCGACTATCGACTCGACTATCGACTCGACTATCGACTATCGACTCTACTATCGACTCGACTATCGACTATCGACTCGACTATCGACTATCGACTCGACTATCGACTATCGACTCGACTATCGACTATCGACTCGACTATCGACTATCGACTCGACTATCGACTATCGACTATCGACTATCGACTATCGACTATCGACTATCGACTATCGACTATCGACTATCGACTATCGACTATCGACTATCGACTATCGACTATCGACTATCGACTATCGACTATCGACTATCGACTATCGACTATCGACTATCGACTATCGACTATCGACTATCGACTATCGACTATCGACTATCGACTATCGACTATCGACTATCGACTATCGACTATCGACTATCGACTATCGACTATCGACTATCGACTATCGACTATCGACTATCGACTATCGACTATCGACTATCGACTACCGACTATCGACTATCGACTATCGACTATCGACTATCGACGATCGACTATCGACTATCGACTATCGACTATCGACTATCGACTATCGACTATCGACTATCGACTATCGACTATCGACTATCGACTATCGACTATCGACTATCGACTATCGACTATCGACTATCGACTATCGACTATCGACTATCGACTATCGACTATCGACTATCGACTATCGACTATCGACTATCGACTATCGACTATCGACTATCGACTATCGACTATCGACTCGTCTATCGACTATCGACTATCGACTCGACTATCGACTATCGACTCGACTATCGACTATCGACTCGACTATCGACTATCGACTCGACTATCGACTATCGACTCGACTATCGACTATCGACTCGACTATCGGCTATCGACTCGATTATCGACTATCGACTCGACTATCGACTCGACTATCGACTATCGACTCTACTATCGACTCGACTATCGACTATCGACTCGACTATCGACTATCGACTCGACTATCGACTATCGACTCGACTATCGACTATCGACTATCGACTCGACTATCGACTATCGACTATCGACTATCGACTATCGACTATCGACTATCGACTATCGACTATCGACTATCGACTATCGACTATCGACTATCGACTATCGACTATCGACTATCGACTATCGACTATCGACTATCGACTATCGACTATCGACTATCGACTATCGACTATCGACTATCGACTATCGACTATCGACTATCGACTATCGACTATCGACTATCGACTATCGACTATCGACTATCGACTATCGACTATCGACTATCGACTATCGACTATCGACTATCGACTATCGACTATCGACTATCGACTATCGACTATCGACTATCGACTATCGACTATCGACTATCGACTATCGACTATCGACTATCGACTATCGACTATCGACTATCGACTATCGACTATCGACTATCGACTATCGACTATCGACTATCGACTATCGACTATCGACTATCGACTATCGACTATCGACTATCGACTATCGACTATCGACTATCGACTATCGACTATCGACTATCGACTATCGACTATCGACTATCGACTCGACTATCGACTCGACTATCGACTATCGACTATCGACTCGACTATCGACTATCGACTCGACTATCGACTATCGACTCGACTATCGACTATCGACTCGACTATCGACTATCGACTCGACTATCGACTATCGACTCGACTATCGGCTATCGACTCGACTATCGACTATCGACTCGACTATCGACTCGACTATCGACTCGACTATCGACTCGACTATCGACTATCGACTCGACTATCGACTATCGACTCGACTATCGACTATCGACTCGACTATCGACTATCGACTCGACTATCGACTATCGACTATCGACTATCGACTATCGACTATCGACTATCGACTATCGACTATCGACTATCGACTCGACTATCGGCTATCGACTCGACTATCGACTATCGACTCGACTATCGACTATCGACTCGACTATCGACTATCGACTATCGACTATCGACTATCGACTATCGACTATCGACTATCGACTATCGACTATCGACTATCGACTATCGACTATCAACTATCGACTATCGACTATCGACTATCGACTATCGACTATCGACTATCGACTATCGACTATCGACTATCGACTATCGACTATCGACTATCGACTATCGACTATCGACTATCGACTATCGACTATCGACTATCGACTATCGACTATCGACTATCGACTATCGACTATCGACTATCGACTATCGACTATCGACTATCGACTATCGACTATCCACTATCGACTATCGACTATCGACTATCGACTATCGACTATCGACTATCGACTATCGACTATCGACTATCGACTATCGACTATCGACTATCGACTATCGACTATCGACTATCGACTCGACTATCGACTATCGACTCGACTATCGACTATCGACTCGACTATCGACTATCGACTATCGACTATCGACTATCGACTATCGACTATCGACTATCGACTATCGACTATCGACTATCGACTATCGACTCTACTATCGACTATCGACTATCGACTATCGACTATCGACTCGACTATCGACTCGACTATCGACTATCGACTCTACTATCGACTCGACTATCGACTCGACTATCGACTATCGACTCGACTATCGACTATCGACTCGACTATCGACTATCGACTATCGACTATCGACTATCGACTATCGACTATCGACTATCGACTATCGACTATCGACTATCGACTATCGACTATCGACTATCGACTATCGACT
Organism: Pemphredon lugubris; assembly: GCA_933228935.1. Lineage (NCBI taxonomy): Eukaryota > Metazoa > Arthropoda > Insecta > Hymenoptera > Crabronidae > Pemphredon > Pemphredon lugubris. Next base: position 37,715,858 of record OW121815.1, on the reverse strand, counting down.
ATCGACTATCGACTATCGACTATCGACTATCGACTATCGACTATCGACTATCGACTATCGACTATCGACTATCGACTATCGACTATCGACTATCGACTATCGACTATCGACTATCGACTATCGACTATCGACTATCGACTATCGACTATCGACTATCGACTATCGACTATCGACTATCGACTATCGACTATCGACTATCGACTATCGACTATCGACTATCGACTATCGACTCGACTATCGACTATCGACTATCGACTCGACTATCGACTATCGACTCGACTATCGACTATCGACTCGACTATCGACTATCGACTCGACTATCGACTATCGACTCGACTATCGACTATCGACTCGACTATCGGCTATCGACTCGATTATCGACTATCGACTCGACTATCGACTCGACTATCGACTATCGACTCTACTATCGACTCGACTATCGACTATCGACTCGACTATCGACTATCGACTCGACTATCGACTATCGACTCGACTATCGACTATCGACTATCGACTCGACTATCGACTATCGACTATCGACTATCGACTATCGACTATCGACTATCGACTATCGACTATCGACTATCGACTATCCACTATCGACTATCGACTATCGACTATCGACTATCGACTATCGACTATCGACTATCGACTATCGACTATCGACTATCGACTATCGACTATCGACTATCGACTATCGACTATCGACTCGACTATCGACTATCGACTCGACTATCGACTATCGACTCGACTATCGGCTATCGACTCGATTATCGACTATCGACTCGACTATCGACTCGACTATCGACTATCGACTCTACTATCGACTCGACTATCGACTATCGACTCGACTATCGACTATCGACTCGACTATCGACTATCGACTCGACTATCGACTATCGACTCGACTATCGACTATCGACTCGACTATCGACTATCGACTATCGACTCGACTATCGACTATCGACTATCGACTATCGACTATCGACTATCGACTATCGACTATCGACTATCGACTATCGACTATCGACTATCGACTATCGACTATCGACTATCGACTATCGACTATCGACTATCGACTATCGACTATCGACTATCGACTATCGACTATCGACTATCGACTATCGACTATCGACTATCGACTATCGACTATCGACTATCGACTATCGACTATCGACTATCGACTATCGACTATCGACTATCGACTATCGACTATCGACTATCGACTATCGACTATCGACTATCGACTATCAACTATCGACTATCGACTATCGACTATCGACTATCGACTATCGACTATCGACTATCGACTATCGACTATCGACTATCGACTATCGACTATCGACTATCGACTATCGACTATCGACTATCGACTCGACTATCGGCTATCGACTCGACTATCGACTATCGACTCGACTATCGACTATCGACTCGACTATCGACTATCGACTATCGACTATCGACTATCGACTATCGACTATCGACTATCGACTATCGACTATCGACTATCGACTATCAACTATCGACTATCGACTATCGACTATCGACTATCGACTATCGACTATCGACTATCGACTATCGACTATCGACTATCGACTATCGACTATCGACTATCGACTATCGACTATCGACTATCGACTATCGACTATCGACTATCGACTATCGACTATCGACTATCGACTATCGACTATCGACTATCGACTATCGACTATCGACTATCGACTATCGACTATCGACTATCGACTATCGACTATCGACTATCGACTATCGACTATCGACTATCGACTATCGACTATCGACTATCGACTATCGACTATCGACTATCGACTATCGACTATCGACTATCGACTCGACTATCGACTATCGACTCGACTATCGACTATCGACTCGACTATCGACTATCGACTATCGACTATCGACTATCGAGTATCGACTATCGACTATCGACTATCGACTATCGACTATCGACTATCGACTATCGACTATCGACTATCGACTATCGACTATCGACTATCGACTATCGACTATCGACTATCGACTATCGACTATCGACTATCGACTATCGACTCTACTATCGACTATCGACTATCGACTATCGACTATCGACTATCGACTATCGACTCGACTATCGACTCGACTATCGACTATCGACTCTACTATCGACTCGACTATCGACTCGACTATCGACTATCGACTCGACTATCGACTATCGACTCGACTATCGACTATCGACTATCGACTATCGACTATCGACTATCGACTATCGACTATCGACTATCGACTATCGACTATCGACTATCGACTATCGACTATCGACTATCGACTATCGACTATCGACTATCGACTATCGACTATCGACTATCGACTATCGACTATCGACTATCGACTCGACTATCGACTATCGACTCGACTATCGACTATCGACTCGACTATCGACTATCGACTATCGACTATCGACTATCGAGTATCGACTATCGACTATCGACTATCGACTATCGACTATCGACTATCGACTATCGACTATCGACTATCGACTATCGACTATCGACTATCGACTATCGACTATCGACTATCGACTCGACTATCGACTATCGACTATCGACTCGACTATCGACTATCGACTCGACTATCGACTATCGACTCGACTATCGACTATCGACTCGACTATCGACTATCGACTATCGACTCGACTATCGACTCGACTATCGACTATCGACTCGACTATCGACTATCGACTCGACTATCGACTATCGACTATCGACTATCGACTATCGACTATCGACTATCGACTATCGACTATCGACTATCGACTATCAACTATCGACTATCGACTATCGACTATCGACTATCGACTATCGACTATCGACTATCGACTATCGACTATCGACTATCGACTATCGACTATCGACTATCGACTATCGACTATCGACTATCGACTATCGACTATCGACTATCGACTATCGACTATCGACTATCGACTATCGACTATCGACTATCGACTATCGACTATCGACTATCCACTATCGACTATCGACTATCGACTATCGACTATCGACTATCGACTATCGACTATCGACTATCGACTATCGACTATCGACTATCGACTATCGACTATCGACTATCGACTATCGACTATCGACTCGACTATCGACTATCGACTATCGACTCGACTATCGACTATCGACTCGACTATCGACTATCGACTATCGACTATCGACTATCGAGTATCGACTATCGACTATCGACTATCGACTATCGACTATCGACTATCGACTATCGACTATCGACTATCGACTATCGACTATCGACTATCGACTATCGACTATCGACTATCGACTATCGACTATCGACTATCGACTATCGACTATCGACTATCGACTCTACTATCGACTATCGACTATCGACTATCGACTATCGACTCGACTATCGACTCGACTATCGACTATCGACTCTACTATCGACTCGACTATCGACTCGACTATCGACTATCGACTCGACTATCGACTATCGACTCGACTATCGACTATCGACTATCGACTATCGACTATCGACTATCGACTATCGACTATCGACTATCGACTACCGACTATCGACTATCGACTATCGACTATCGACTATCGACTATCGACTATCGACTATCGACTATCGACTATCGACTATCGACTGTCGACTATCGACTATCGACTATCGACTATCGACTATCGACTATCGACTATCGACTATCGACTATCGACTATCGACTATCGACTATCGACTATCGACTATCGACTATCGACTATCGACTATCGACTATCGACTATCGACTATCGACTATCGACTATCGACTATCGACTATCGACTATCGACTATCGACTATCGACTATCGACTCGACTATCGACTATCGACTATCGACTCGACTATCGACTATCGACTCGACTATCGACTATCGACTCGACTATCGACTATCGACTCGACTATCGGCTATCGACTCGACTATCGACTATCGACTCGACTATCGACTCGACTATCGACTATCGACTCGACTATCGACTCGACTATCGACTCGACTATCGACTCGACTATCGACTCGACTATCGACTCGACTATCGACTCGACTATCGACTCGACTATCGACTCGACTATCGACTCGATTATCGACTATCGACTGGACTATCGACTATCGACTCGACTATCGACTATCGACTCGACTATCGACTATCGACTGGACTATCGACTATCGACTCGACCATCGACTATCGACTCGACTATCGACTATCGACTATCGACTCGACTATCGACTATCGACTCGACTATCGACTCGACTATCGACTCGACTATCGACTATCGACTCGACTATCGACTATCGACTCGACTATCGACTATCGACTCGACTATCGACTATCGACTCGACTATCGACTATCGACTATCGACTATCGACTATCGACTATCGACTATCGACTATCGACTATCGACTATCGACTCGACTATCGGCTATCGACTCGACTATCGACTATCGACTCGACTATCGACTATCGACTCGACTATCGACTATCGACTATCGACTATCGACTATCGACTATCGACTATCGACTATCGACTATCGACTATCGACTATCGACTATCAACTATCGACTATCGACTATCGACTATCGACTATCGACTATCGACTATCGACTATCGACTATCGACTATCGACTATCGACTATCGACTATCGACTATCGACTATCGACTATCGACTATCGACTATCGACTATCGACTATCGACTATCGACTATCGACTATCGACTATCGACTATCGACTATCGACTATCGACTATCGACTATCGACTATCCACTATCGACTATCGACTATCGACTATCGACTATCGACTATCGACTATCGACTATCGACTATCGACTATCGACTATCGACTATCGACTATCGACTATCGACTATCGACTATCGACTCGACTATCGACTATCGACTCGACTATCGACTATCGACTCGACTATCGACTATCGACTATCGACTATCGACTATCGAGTATCGACTATCGACTATCGACTATCGACTATCGACTATCGACTATCGACTATCGACTATCGACTATCGACTATCGACTATCGACTATCGACTATCGACTATCGACTATCGACTATCGACTATCGACTATCGACTATCGACTATCGACTCTACTATCGACTATCGACTATCGACTATCGACTATCGACTCGACTATCGACTCGACTATCGACTATCGACTCTACTATCGACTCGACTATCGACTCGACTATCGACTATCGACTCGACTATCGACTATCGACTCGACTATCGACTATCGACTATCGACTATCGACTATCGACTATCGACTATCGACTATCGACTATCGACTATCGACTATCGACTATCGACTATCGACTATCGACTATCGACTATCGACTATCGACTATCGACTATCGACTATCGACTATCGACTGTCGACTATCGACTATCGACTATCGACTATCGACTATCGACTATCGACTATCGACTATCGACTATCGACTATCGACTATCGACTATCGACTATCGACTATCGACTATCGACTATCGACTATCGACTATCGACTATCGACTATCGACTATCGACTATCGACTATCGACTATCGACTATCGACTATCGACTATCGACTCGACTATCGACTATCGACTATCGACTCGACTATCGACTATCGACTCGACTATCGACTATCGACTCGACTATCGACTATCGACTCGACTATCGACTATCGACTCGACTATCGACTATCGACTCGACTATCGGCTATCGACTCGATTATCGACTATCGACTCGACTATCGACTCGACTATCGACTATCGACTCTACTATCGACTCGACTATCGACTATCGACTCGACTATCGACTATCGACTCGACTATCGACTATCGACTCGACTATCGACTATCGACTCGACTATCGACTATCGACTATCGACTATCGACTATCGACTATCGACTATCGACTATCGACTATCGACTATCGACTATCGACTATCGACTATCGACTATCGACTATCGACTATCGACTATCGACTATCGACTATCGACTATCGACTATCGACTATCGACTATCGACTACCGACTATCGACTATCGACTATCGACTATCGACTATCGACTATCGACTATCGACTATCGACTATCGACTATCGACTATCGACTATCGACTATCGACTATCGACTATCGACTATCGACTATCGACTATCGACTATCGACTATCGACTATCGACTATCGACTATCGACTATCGACTATCGACTATCGACTATCGACTATCGACTATCGACTATCGACTATCGACTATCGACTATCGACTATCGACTATCGACTATCGACTATCGACTATCGACTATCGACTATCGACTATCGACTATCGACTATCGACTATCGACTATCGACTCGACTATCGACTATCGACTATCGACTCGACTATCGACTATCGACTCGACTATCGACTATCGACTCGACTATCGACTATCGACTCGACTATCGACTATCGACTCGACTATCGACTATCGACTCGACTATCGACTATCGACTATCGACTCTACTATCGACTATCGACTATCGACTATCGACTATCGACTATCGACTCGACTATCGACTCGACTATCGACTATCGACTCTACTATCGACTCGACTATCGACTCGACTATCGACTATCGACTCGACTATCGACTATCGACTCGACTATCGACTATCGACTATCGACTATCGACTATCGACTATCGACTATCGACTATCGACTATCGACTATCGACTATCGACTATCGACTATCGACTATCGACTATCGACTATCGACTATCGACTATCGACTATCGACTATCGACTATCGACTATCGACTATCGACTATCGACTATCGACTATCGACTATCGACTATCGACTATCGACTATCGACTATCGACTATCGACTATCGACTATCGACTATCGACTATCGACTATCGACTATCGACTATCGACTATCGACTATCGACTATCGACTATCGACTATCGACTATCGACTATCGACTATCGACTATCGACTATCGACTATCGACTATCGACTATCGACTATCGACTCGACTATCGACTATCGACTATCGACTCGACTATCGACTATCGACTCGACTATCGACTATCGACTCGACTATCGACTATCGACTCGACTATCGACTATCGACTCGACTATCGACTATCGACTCGACTATCGGCTATCGACTCGATTATCGACTATCGACTCGACTATCGACTCGACTATCGACTATCGACTCTACTATCGACTTGACTATCGACTATCGACTCGACTATCGACTATCGACTCGACTATCGACTATCGACTCGACTATCGACTATCGACTCGACTATCGACTATCGACTCGACTATCGACTATCGACTATCGACTATCGACTATCGACTATCGACTATCGACTATCGACTATCGACTATCGACTATCGACTATCGACTATCGACTATCGACTATCGACTATCGACTATCGACTATCGACTATCGACTATCGACTATCGACTATCGACTATCGACTATCGACTATCGACTATCGACTATCGACTATCGACTATCGACTATCGACTATCGACTATCGACTATCGACTATCGACTATCGACTATCGACTATCGACTATCGACTACCGACTATCGACTCGACTATCGACTATCGACTATCGACTCGACTATCGACTATCGACTCGACTATCGACTATCGACTCGACTATCGACTATCGACTCGACTATCGACTATCGACTCGACTATCGACTATCGACTCGACTATCGGCTATCGACTCGACTATCGACTATCGACTCGACTATCGACTCGACTATCGACTATCGACTCGACTATCGACTCGACTATCGACTCGACTATCGACTCGACTATCGACTCGACTATCGACTCGACTATCGACTCGACTATCGACTCGACTATCGACTCGATTATCGACTATCGACTGGACTATCGACTATCGACTCGACTATCGACTATCGACTACCGACTATCGACTATCGACTGGACTATCGACTATCGACTCGACCATCGACTATCGACTCGACTATCGACTATCGACTATCGACTATCGACTATCGACTATCGACTATCGACTATCGACTATCGACTATCGACTATCGACTATCGACTATCGACTATCGACTATCGACTATCGACTATCGACTATCGACTATCGACTATCGACTATCGACTATCGACTATCGACTATCGACTATCGACTATCGACTATCGACTATCGACTATCGACTATCGACTATCGACTATCGACTATCGACTATCGACTATCGACTATCGACTATCGACTATCGACTCGTCTATCGACTATCGACTATCGACTCGACTATCGACTATCGACTCGACTATCGACTATCGACTCGACTATCGACTATCGACTCGACTATCGACTATCGACTCGACTATCGACTATCGACTCGACTATCGGCTATCGACTCGATTATCGACTATCGACTCGACTATCGACTCGACTATCGACTATCGACTCTACTATCGACTTGACTATCGACTATCGACTCGACTATCGACTATCGACTCGACTATCGACTATCGACTCGACTATCGACTATCGACTCGACTATCGACTATCGACTCGACTATCGACTATCGACTATCGACTATCGACTATCGACTATCGACTATCGACTATCGACTATCGACTATCGACTATCGACTATCGACTATCGACTATCGACTATCGACTATCGACTATCGACTATCGACTATCGACTATCGACTATCGACTATCGACTATCGACTATCGACTATCGACTATCGACTATCGACTATCGACTATCGACTATCGACTATCGACTACCGACTATCGACTCGACTATCGACTATCGACTATCGACTCGACTATCGACTATCGACTCGACTATCGACTATCGACTCGACTATCGACTATCGACTCGACTATCGACTATCGACTCGACTATCGACTATCGACTCGACTATCGGCTATCGACTCGACTATCGACTATCGACTCGACTATCGACTCGACTATCGACTATCGACTCGACTATCGACTCGACTATCGACTCGACTATCGACTCGACTATCGACTCGACTATCGACTCGACTATCGACTCGACTATCGACTCGACTATCGACTCGACTATCGACTCGATTATCGACTATCGACTGGACTATCGACTATCGACTCGACTATCGACTATCGACTCGACTATCGACTATCGACTGGACTATCGACTATCGACTCGACCATCGACTATCGACTCGACTATCGACTATCGACTATCGACTCGACTATCGACTATCGACTCGACTATCGACTCGACTATCGACTCGACTATCGACTATCGACTCGACTATCGACTATCGACTATCGACTATCGACTATCCACTATCGACTATCGACTATCGACTATCGACTATCGACTATCGACTATCGACTATCGACTATCGACTATCGACTATCGACTATCGACTATCGACTATCGACTCGACTATCGGCTATCGACTCTACTATCGACTATCGACTCGACTATCGACTATCGACTCGACTATCGACTATCGACTATCGACTATCGACTATCGACTATCGACTATCGACTATCGACTATCGACTATAGACTATCAACTATCGACTATCGACTATCGACTATCGACTATCGACTATCGACTATCGACTATCGACTATCGACTATCGACTATCGACTATCGACTATCGACTATCGACTATCGACTATCGACTATCGACTATCGACTATCGACTATCGAATCTACTATCGACTATCGACTATCGACTATCGACTATCGACTCGACTATCGACTCGACTATCGACTATCGACTCTACTATCGACTCGACTATCGACTCGACTATCGACTATCGACTCGACTATCGACTATCGACTCGACTATCGACTATCGACTATCGACTATCGACTATCGACTATCGACTATCGACTATCGACTATCGACTATCGACTATCGACTATCGACTATCGACTATCGACTATCGACTATCGACTATCGACTATCGACTATCGACTGTCGACTGTCGACTATCGACTATCGACTATCGACTATCGACTATCGACTATCGACTATCGACTATCGACTATCGACTATCGACTATCGACTATCGACTATCGACTATCGACTATCGACTATCGACTATCGACTATCGACTATCGACTATCGACTATCGACTATCGACTATCGACTATCGACTATCGACTATCGACTATCGACTATCGACTCGACTATCGACTATCGACTATCGACTCGACTATCGACTATCGACTCGACTATCGACTATCGACTCGACTATCGACTATCGACTCGACTATCGACTATCGACTCGACTATCGACTATCGACTCGACTATCGGCTATCGACTCGATTATCGACTATCGACTCGACTATCGACTCGACTATCGACTATCGACTCTACTATCGACTCGACTATCGACTATCGACTCGACTATCGACTATCGACTCGACTATCGACTATCGACTCGACTATCGACTATCGACTCGACTATCGACTATCGACTCGACTATCGACTATCGACTATCGACTATCGACTATCGACTATCGACTATCGACTATCGACTATCGACTATCGACTATCGACTATCGACTATCGACTATCGACTATCGACTATCGACTATCGACTATCGACTATCGACTATCGACTATCGACTATCGACTATCGACTATCGACTATCGACTATCGACTATCGACTATCGACTATCGACTATCGACTATCGACTATCGACTATCGACTATCGACTATCGACTATCGACTATCGACTATCGACTATCGACTCGACTATCGACTATCGACTATCGACTCGACTATCGACTATCGACTCGACTATCGACTATCGACTCGACTATCGACTATCGACTCGACTATCGACTATCGACTATCGACTCGACTATCGACTCGACTATCGACTATCGACTCGACTATCGACTATCGACTCGACTATCGACTATCGACTATCGACTATCGACTATCGACTATCGACTATCGACTATCGACTATCGACTATCGACTATCAACTATCGACTATCGACTATCGACTATCGACTATCGACTATCGACTATCGACTATCGACTATCGACTATCGACTATCGACTATCGACTATCGACTATCGACTCGACTATCGACTATCGACTCGACTATCGACTATCGACTCGACTATCGACTATCGACTATCGACTATCGACTATCGAGTATCGACTATCGACTATCGACTATCGACTATCGACTATCGACTATCGACTATCGACTATCGACTATCGACTATCGACTATCGACTATCGACTATCGACTATCGACTATCGACTATCGACTATCGACTATCGACTATCGACTATCGACTATCGACTATCGACTCGACTATCGACTATCGACTCGACTATCGACTATCGACTATCGACTATCGACTATCGACTATCGACTATCGACTATCGACTATCGACTATCGACTATCGACTATCGACTATCGACTATCGACTATCGACTATCGACTATCGACTATCGACTATCGACTATCGACTATCGACTATCGACTCGACTATCGACTATCGACTCGACTATCGACTATCGACTCGACTATCGACTATCGACTATCGACTATCGACTATCGAGTATCGACTATCGACTATCGACTATCGACTATCGACTATCGACTATCGACTATCGACTATCGACTATCGACTATCGACTATCGACTATCGACTATCGACTATCGACTATCGACTCGACTATCGACTATCGACTATCGACTCGACTATCGACTATCGACTCGACTATCGACTATCGACTCGACTATCGACTATCGACTCGACTATCGACTATCGACTATCGACTCGACTATCGACTCGACTATCGACTATCGACTCGACTATCGACTATCGACTCGACTATCGACTATCGACTATCGACTATCGACTATCGACTATCGACTATCGACTATCGACTATCGACTATCGACTATCAACTATCGACTATCGACTATCGACTATCGACTATCGACTATCGACTATCGACTATCGACTATCGACTATCGACTATCGACTATCGACTATCGACTATCGACTATCGACTATCGACTATCGACTATCGACTATCGACTATCGACTATCGACTATCGACTATCGACTATCGACTATCGACTATCGACTATCGACTATCGACTATCCACTATCGACTATCGACTATCGACTATCGACTATCGACTATCGACTATCGACTATCGACTATCGACTATCGACTATCGACTATCGACTATCGACTATCGACTATCGACTATCGACTATCGACTCGACTATCGACTATCGACTATCGACTCGACTATCGACTATCGACTCGACTATCGACTATCGACTATCGACTATCGACTATCGAGTATCGACTATCGACTATCGACTATCGACTATCGACTATCGACTATCGACTATCGACTATCGACTATCGACTATCGACTATCGACTATCGACTATCGACTATCGACTATCGACTATCGACTATCGACTATCGACTATCGACTATCGACTATCGACTCTACTATCGACTATCGACTATCGACTATCGACTATCGACTCGACTATCGACTCGACTATCGACTATCGACTCTACTATCGACTCGACTATCGACTCGACTATCGACTATCGACTCGACTATCGACTATCGACTCGACTATCGACTATCGACTATCGACTATCGACTATCGACTATCGACTATCGACTATCGACTATCGACTACCGACTATCGACTATCGACTATCGACTATCGACTATCGACTATCGACTATCGACTATCGACTATCGACTATCGACTATCGACTGTCGACTATCGACTATCGACTATCGACTATCGACTATCGACTATCGACTATCGACTATCGACTATCGACTATCGACTATCGACTATCGACTATCGACTATCGACTATCGACTATCGACTATCGACTATCGACTATCGACTATCGACTATCGACTATCGACTATCGACTATCGACTATCGACTATCGACTATCGACTCGACTATCGACTATCGACTATCGACTCGACTATCGACTATCGACTCGACTATCGACTATCGACTCGACTATCGACTATCGACTCGACTATCGACTATCGACTCGACTATCGACTATCGACTCGACTATCGACTCGACTATCGACTATCGACTCGACTATCGACTCGACTATCGACTCGACTATCGACTCGACTATCGACTCGACTATCGACTCGACTATCGACTCGACTATCGACTCGACTATCGACTCGACTATCGACTCGATTATCGACTATCGACTGGACTATCGACTATCGACTCGACTATCGACTATCGACTCGACTATCGACTATCGACTGGACTATCGACTATCGACTCGACCATCGACTATCGACTCGACTATCGACTATCGACTATCGACTCGACTATCGACTATCGACTCGACTATCGACTCGACTATCGACTCGACTATCGACTATCGACTCGACTATCGACTATCGACTCGACTATCGACTATCGACTCGACTATCGACTATCGACTCGACTATCGACTATCGACTATCGACTATCGACTATCGACTATCGACTATCGACTATCGACTATCGACTATCGACTCGACTATCGACTATCGACTCGACTATCGACTATCGACTCGACTATCGACTATCGACTCGACTATCGACTATCGACTATCGACTATCGACTATCGACTATCGACTATCGACTATCGACTATCGACTATCGACTATCGACTATCAACTATCGACTATCGACTATCGACTATCGACTATCGACTATCGACTATCGACTATCGACTATCGACTATCGACTATCGACTATCGACTATCGACTATCGACTATCGACTATCGACTATCGACTATCGACTATCGACTATCGACTATCGACTATCGACTATCGACTATCGACTATCGACTATCGACTATCGACTATCGACTATCGACTATCCACTATCGACTATCGACTATCGACTATCGACTATCGACTATCGACTATCGACTATCGACTATCGACTATCGACTATCGACTATCGACTATCGACTATCGACTATCGACTATCGACTATCGACTCGACTATCGACTATCGACTCGACTATCGACTATCGACTCGACTATCGACTATCGACTATCGACTATCGACTATCGAGTATCGACTATCGACTATCGACTATCGACTATCGACTATCGACTATCGACTATCGACTATCGACTATCGACTATCGACTATCGACTATCGACTATCGACTATCGACTATCGACTATCGACTATCGACTATCGACTATCGACTATCGACTCTACTATCGACTATCGACTATCGACTATCGACTATCGACTCGACTATCGACTCGACTATCGACTATCGACTCTACTATCGACTCGACTATCGACTCGACTATCGACTATCGACTCGACTATCGACTATCGACTCGACTATCGACTATCGACTATCGACTATCGACTATCGACTATCGACTATCGACTATCGACTATCGACTATCGACTATCGACTATCGACTATCGACTATCGACTATCGACTATCGACTATCGACTATCGACTATCGACTATCGACTATCGACTGTCGACTATCGACTATCGACTATCGACTATCGACTATCGACTATCGACTATCGACTATCGACTATCGACTATCGACTATCGACTATCGACTATCGACTATCGACTATCGACTATCGACTATCGACTATCGACTATCGACTATCGACTATCGACTATCGACTATCGACTATCGACTATCGACTATCGACTATCGACTCGACTATCGACTATCGACTATCGACTCGACTATCGACTATCGACTCGACTATCGACTATCGACTCGACTATCGACTATCGACTCGACTATCGACTATCGACTCGACTATCGACTATCGACTCGACTATCGGCTATCGACTCGATTATCGACTATCGACTCGACTATCGACTCGACTATCGACTATCGACTCTACTATCGACTCTACTATCGACTATCGACTCTACTATCGACTATCGACTCGAATATCGACTATCGACTCGACTATCGACTATCGACTCGACTATCGACTATCGACTATCGACTATCGACTATCGACTATCGACTATCGACTATCGACTATCGACTATCGACTATCGACTATCGACTATCGACTATCGACTATCGACTATCGACTATCGACTATCGACTATCGACTATCGACTATCGACTATCGACTATCGACTACCGACTATCGACTATCGACTATCGACTATCGACTATCGACTATCGACTATCGACTATCGACTATCGACTATCGACTATCGACTATCGACTATCGACTATCGACTATCGACTATCGACTATCGACTATCGACTATCGACTATCGACTATCGACTATCGACTATCGACTATCGACTATCGACTATCGACTATCGACTATCGACTATCGACTATCGACTATCGACTATCGACTATCGACTATCGACTATCGACTATCGACTATCGACTATCGACTATCGACTATCGACTATCGACTATCGACTATCGACTATCGACTATCGACTCGACTATCGACTATCGACTATCGACTCGACTATCGACTATCGACTCGACTATCGACTATCGACTCGACTATCGACTATCGACTCGACTATCGACTATCGACTCGACTATCGACTATCGACTCGACTATCGACTATCGACTATCGACTCTACTATCGACTATCGACTATCGACTATCGACTATCGACTATCGACTCGACTATCGACTCGACTATCGACTATCGACTCTACTATCGACTCGACTATCGACTCGACTATCGACTATCGACTCGACTATCGACTATCGACTCGACTATCGACTATCGACTATCGACTATCGACTATCGACTATCGACTATCGACTATCGACTATCGACTATCGACTATCGACTATCGACTATCGACTATCGACTATCGACTATCGACTATCGACTATCGACTATCGACTATCGACTATCGACTATCGACTATCGACTATCGACTATCGACTATCGACTATCGACTATCGACTATCGACTATCGACTATCGACTATCGACTATCGACTATCGACTATCGACTATCGACTATCGACTATCGACTATCGACTATCGACTATCGACTATCGACTATCGACTATCGACTATCGACTATCGACTATCGACTATCGACTATCGACTATCGACTATCGACTATCGACTCGACTATCGACTATCGACTATCGACTCGACTATCGACTATCGACTCGACTATCGACTATCGACTCGACTATCGACTATCGACTCGACTATCGACTATCGACTCGACTATCGACTATCGACTCGACTATCGGCTATCGACTCGATTATCGACTATCGACTCGACTATCGACTCGACTATCGACTATCGACTCTACTATCGACTTGACTATCGACTATCGACTCGACTATCGACTATCGACTCGACTATCGACTATCGACTCGACTATCGACTATCGACTCGACTATCGACTATCGACTCGACTATCGACTATCGACTATCGACTATCGACTATCGACTATCGACTATCGAC
Organism: Pemphredon lugubris; assembly: GCA_933228935.1. NCBI lineage: Eukaryota > Metazoa > Arthropoda > Insecta > Hymenoptera > Crabronidae > Pemphredon > Pemphredon lugubris. Next base: position 37,699,256 of record OW121815.1, on the reverse strand, counting down.
TATCGACTATCGACTATCGACTATCGACTATCGACTATCGACTATCGACTATCGACTATCGACTATCGACTATCGACTATCGACTATCGACTATCGACTATCGACTATCGACTATCGACTATCGACTATCGACTATCGACTATCGACTATCGACTATCGACTATCGACTATCGACTATCGACTATCGACTATCGACTATCGACTATCGACTATCGACTACCGACTATCGACTCGACTATCGACTATCGACTATCGACTCGACTATCGACTATCGACTCGACTATCGACTATCGACTCGACTATCGACTATCGACTCGACTATCGACTATCGACTCGACTATCGACTATCGACTCGACTATCGGCTATCGACTCGACTATCGACTATCGACTCGACTATCGACTCGACTATCGACTATCGACTCGACTATCGACTCGACTATCGACTCGACTATCGACTCGACTATCGACTCGACTATCGACTCGACTATCGACTCGACTATCGACTCGACTATCGACTCGATTATCGACTATCGACTGGACTATCGACTATCGACTCGACTATCGACTATCGACTCGACTATCGACTATCGACTGGACTATCGACTATCGACTCGACCATCGACTATCGACTCGACTATCGACTATCGACTATCGACTATCGACTATCGACTATCGACTATCGACTATCGACTATCGACTATCGACTATCGACTATCGACTATCGACTATCGACTATCGACTATCGACTATCGACTATCGACTATCGACTATCGACTATCGACTATCGACTATCGACTATCGACTATCGACTATCGACTATCGACTATCGACTATCGACTATCGACTATCGACTATCGACTATCGACTATCGACTATCGACTATCGACTATCGACTATCGACTCGACTATCGACTATCGACTATCGACTCGACTATCGACTATCGACTCGACTATCGACTATCGACTCGACTATCGACTATCGACTCGACTATCGACTATCGACTCGACTATCGACTATCGACTCGACTATCGGCTATCGACTCGATTATCGACTATCGACTCGACTATCGACTCGACTATCGACTATCGACTCTACTATCGACTTGACTATCGACTATCGACTCGACTATCGACTATCGACTCGACTATCGACTATCGACTCGACTATCGACTATCGACTCGACTATCGACTATCGACTCGACTATCGACTATCGACTATCGACTATCGACTATCGACTATCGACTATCGACTATCGACTATCGACTATCGACTATCGACTATCGACTATCGACTATCGACTATCGACTATCGACTATCGACTATCGACTATCGACTATCGACTATCGACTATCGACTATCGACTATCGACTATCGACTATCGACTATCGACTATCGACTATCGACTATCGACTATCGACTATCGACTACCGACTATCGACTCGACTATCGACTATCGACTATCGACTCGACTATCGACTATCGACTCGACTATCGACTATCGACTCGACTATCGACTATCGACTCGACTATCGACTATCGACTCGACTATCGACTATCGACTCGACTATCGGCTATCGACTCGACTATCGACTATCGACTCGACTATCGACTCGACTATCGACTATCGACTCGACTATCGACTCGACTATCGACTCGACTATCGACTCGACTATCGACTCGACTATCGACTCGACTATCGACTCGACTATCGACTCGACTATCGACTCGACTATCGACTCGATTATCGACTATCGACTGGACTATCGACTATCGACTCGACTATCGACTATCGACTCGACTATCGACTATCGACTGGACTATCGACTATCGACTCGACCATCGACTATCGACTCGACTATCGACTATCGACTATCGACTCGACTATCGACTATCGACTCGACTATCGACTCGACTATCGACTCGACTATCGACTATCGACTCGACTATCGACTATCGACTATCGACTATCGACTATCCACTATCGACTATCGACTATCGACTATCGACTATCGACTATCGACTATCGACTATCGACTATCGACTATCGACTATCGACTATCGACTATCGACTATCGACTCGACTATCGGCTATCGACTCGACTATCGACTATCGACTCGACTATCGACTATCGACTCGACTATCGACTATCGACTATCGACTATCGACTATCGACTATCGACTATCGACTATCGACTATCGACTATCGACTATCAACTATCGACTATCGACTATCGACTATCGACTATCGACTATCGACTATCGACTATCGACTATCGACTATCGACTATCGACTATCGACTATCGACTATCGACTATCGACTATCGACTATCGACTATCGACTATCGACTATCGACTCTACTATCGACTATCGACTATCTACTATCGACTATCTACTCGACTATCGACTCGACTATCGACTATCGACTCTACTATCGACTCGACTATCGACTCGACTATCGACTATCGACTCGACTATCGACTATCGACTCGACTATCGACTATCGACTATCGACTATCGACTATCGACTATCGACTATCGACTATCGACTATCGACTATCGACTATCGACTATCGACTATCGACTATCGACTATCGACTATCGACTATCGACTATCGACTATCGACTGTCGACTGTCGACTATCGACTATCGACTATCGACTATCGACTATCGACTATCGACTATCGACTATCGACTATCGACTATCGACTATCGACTATCGACTATCGACTATCGACTATCGACTATCGACTATCGACTATCGACTATCGACTATCGACTATCGACTATCGACTATCGACTATCGACTATCGACTATCGACTATCGACTATCGACTCGACTATCGACTATCGACTATCGACTCGACTATCGACTATCGACTCGACTATCGACTATCGACTCGACTATCGACTATCGACTCGACTATCGACTATCGACTCGACTATCGACTATCGACTCGACTATCGGCTATCGACTCGATTATCGACTATCGACTCGACTATCGACTCGACTATCGACTATCGACTCTACTATCGACTCGACTATCGACTATCGACTCGACTATCGACTATCGACTCGACTATCGACTATCGACTCGACTATCGACTATCGACTCGACTATCGACTATCGACTCGACTATCGACTATCGACTATCGACTATCGACTATCGACTATCGACTATCGACTATCGACTATCGACTATCGACTATCGACTATCGACTATCGACTATCGACTATCGACTATCGACTATCGACTATCGACTATCGACTATCGACTATCGACTATCGACTATCGACTATCGACTATCGACTATCGACTATCGACTATCGACTATCGACTATCGACTATCGACTATCGACTATCGACTATCGACTATCGACTATCGACTATCGACTATCGACTATCGACTATCGACTATCGACTACCGACTATCGACTATCGACTATCGACTATCGACTATCGACTATCGACTATCGACTATCGACTATCGACTATCGACTATCGACTATCGACTATCGACTATCGACTATCGACTATCGACTATCGACTATCGACTATCGACTATCGACTGGACTATCGACTATCGACTCGACTATCGACTATCGACTCGACTATCGACTATCGACTGGACTATCGACTATCGACTCGACCATCGACTATCGACTCGACTATCGACTATCGACTATCGACTCGACTATCGACTATCGACTCGACTATCGACTCGACTATCGACTCGACTATCGACTATCGACTCGACTATCGACTATCGACTATCGACTATCGACTATCCACTATCGACTATCGACTATCGACTATCGACTATCGACTATCGACTATCGACTATCGACTATCGACTATCGACTATCGACTATCGACTCGACTATCGGCTATCGACTCGACTATCGACTATCGACTCGACTATCGACTATCGACTCGACTATCGACTATCGACTATCGACTATCGACTATCGACTATCGACTATCGACTATCGACTATCGACTATCGACTATCGACTATCAACTATCGACTATCGACTATCGACTATCGACTATCGACTATCGACTATCGACTATCGACTATCGACTATCGACTATCGACTATCGACTATCGACTATCGACTATCGACTATCGACTATCGACTATCGACTCGACTATCGACTCGACTATCGACTATCGACTCTACTATCGACTCGACTATCGACTCGACTATCGACTATCGACTCGACTATCGACTATCGACTCGACTATCGACTATCGACTATCGACTATCGACTATCGACTATCGACTATCGACTATCGACTATCGACTATCGACTATCGACTATCGACTATCGACTATCGACTATCGACTATCGACTATCGACTATCGACTATCGACTATCGACTATCGACTGTCGACTATCGACTATCGACTATCGACTATCGACTATCGACTATCGACTATCGACTATCGACTATCGACTCGACTATCGACTATCGACTCGACTATCGACTATCGACTATCGACTATCGACTATCGACTCGACTATCGGCTATCGACTCGATTATCGACTATCGACTCGACTATCGACTCGACTATCGACTATCGACTCTACTATCGACTCTACTATCGACTATCGACTCGACTATCGACTATCGACTCGACTATCGACTATCGACTCGACTATCGACTATCGACTCGACTATCGACTATCGACTATCGACTCGACTATCGACTATCGACTATCGACTATCGACTATCGACTATCGACTATCGACTATCGACTATCGACTATCGACTATCGACTATCGACTATCGACTATCGACTATCGACTATCGACTATCGACTATCGACTATCGACTATCGACTATCGACTATCGACTATCGACTATCGACTATCGACTATCGACTATCGACTATCGACTATCGACTATCGACTATCGACTATCGACTATCGACTATCGACTATCGACTATCGACTATCGACTATCGACTATCGACTATCGACTATCGACTATCGACTATCGACTATCGACTATCGACTATCGACTATCGACTATCGACTATCGACTATCGACTATCGACTATCGACTATCGACTATCGACTATCGACTATCGACTATCGACTATCGACTATCGACTATCGACTATCGACTATCGACTATCGACTATCGACTATCGACTATCGACTATCGACTATCGACTATCGACTATCGACTATCGACTATCGACTATCGACTATCGACTATCGACTATCGACTATCGACTATCGACTATCGACTATCGACTATCGACTATCGACTATCGACTATCGACTATCGACTATCGACTATCGACTATCGACTATCGACTATCGACTATCGACTATCGACTATCGACTATCGACTATCGACTATCGACTATCGACTATCGACTATCGACTATCGACTATCGACTATCGACTATCGACTATCGACTATCGACTATCGACTATCGACTATCGACTATCGACTATCGACTATCGACTATCGACTATCGACTATCGACTATCGACTATCGACTATCGACTCGACTATCGACTCGACTATCGACTATCGACTATCGACTCGACTATCGACTATCGACTCGACTATCGACTATCGACTCGACTATCGACTATCGACTCGACTATCGACTATCGACTCGACTATCGACTATCGACTCGACTATCGGCTATCGACTCGACTATCGACTATCGACTCGACTATCGACTCGACTATCGACTCGACTATCGACTCGACTATCGACTCGACTATCGACTCGACTATCGACTATCGACTCGACTATCGACTATCGACTCGACTATCGACTATCGACTCGACTATCGACTATCGACTCGACTATCGACTATCGACTCGACTATCGACTATCGACTATCGACTATCGACTATCGACTATCGACTATCGACTATCGACTATCGACTCGACTATCGGCTATCGACTCGACTATCGACTATCGACTCGACTATCGACTATCGACTCGACTATCGACTATCGACTATCGACTATCGACTATCGACTATCGACTATCGACTATCGACTATCGACTATCGACTCGACTATCGACTCGACTATCGACTATCGACTATCGACTCGACTATCGACTATCGACTCGACTATCGACTATCGACTCGACTATCGACTATCGACTCGACTATCGACTATCGACTCGACTATCGACTATCGACTCGACTATCGGCTATCGACTCGACTATCGACTATCGACTCGACTATCGACTCGACTATCGACTCGACTATCGACTCGACTATCGACTATCGACTCGACTATCGACTATCGACTCGACTATCGACTATCGACTCGACTATCGACTATCGACTCGACTATCGACTATCGACTATCGACTATCGACTATCGACTATCGACTATCGACTATCGACTATCGACTATCGACTATCGACTCGACTATCGGCTATCGACTCGACTATCGACTATCGACTCGACTATCGACTATCGACTCGACTATCGACTATCGACTATCGACTATCGACTATCGACTATCGACTATCGACTATCGACTATCGACTATCGACTATCGACTATCAACTATCGACTATCGACTATCGACTATCGACTATCGACTATCGACTATCGACTATCGACTATCGACTATCGACTATCGACTATCGACTATCGACTATCGACTATCGACTATCGACTATCGACTATCGACTATCGACTATCGACTATCGACTATCGACTATCGACTATCGACTATCGACTATCGACTATCGACTATCGACTATCGACTATCGACTATCGACTATCCACTATCGACTATCGACTATCGACTATCGACTATCGACTATCGACTATCGACTATCGACTATCGACTATCGACTATCGACTATCGACTATCGACTATCGACTATCGACTATCGACTATCGACTCGACTATCGACTATCGACTCGACTATCGACTATCGACTCGACTATCGACTATCGACTATCGACTATCGACTATCGACTATCGACTATCGACTATCGACTATCGACTATCGACTATCGACTCTACTATCGACTATCGACTATCGACTATCGACTCGACTATCGACTCGACTATCGACTATCGACTCTACTATCGACTCGACTATCGACTCGACTATCGACTATCGACTCGACTATCGACTATCGACTCGACTATCGACTATCGACTATCGACTATCGACTATCGACTATCGACTATCGACTATCGACTATCGACTATCGACTATCGACTATCGACTATCGACTATCGACTATCGACTATCGACTATCGACTATCGACTATCGACTATCGACTATCGACTATCGACTATCGACTATCGACTATCGACTATCGACTATCGACTATCGACTATCGACTATCGACTATCGACTATCGACTATCGACTATCGACTATCGACTATCGACTATCGACTATCGACTATCGACTATCGACTATCGACTATCGACTATCGACTATCGACTATCGACTATCGACTATCGACTATCGACTATCGACTATCGACTATCGACTATCGACTATCGACTATCGACTATCGACTATCGACTATCGACTATCGACTATCGACTATCGACTATCGACTATCGACTATCGACTATCGACTATCGACTATCGACTATCGACTATCGACTATCGACTATCGACTCGACTATCGACTCGACTATCGACTATCGACTCTACTATCGACTATCGACTATCGACTATCGACTCGACTATCGACTCGACTATCGACTATCGACTATCGACTATCGACTATCGACTATCGACTATCGACTATCGACTATCGACTATCGACTATCGACTATCGACTATCGACTATCGACTATCGACTATCGACTATCGACTATCGACTATCGACTATCGACTCGACTATCGACTCGACTATCGACTATCGACTATCGACTCGACTATCGACTATCGACTCGACTATCGACTATCGACTCGACTATCGACTATCGACTCGACTATCGACTATCGACTCGACTATCGACTATCGACTCGACTATCGGCTATCGACTCGACTATCGACTATCGACTCGACTATCGACTCGACTCTACTATCGACTCGACTATCGACTCGACTATCGACTATCGACTCGACTATCGACTATCGACTCGACTATCGACTATCGACTCGACTATCGACTATCGACTCGACTATCGACTATCGACTATCGACTATCGACTATCGACTATCGACTATCGACTATCGACTATCGACTATCGACTATCGACTCGACTATCGGCTATCGACTCGACTATCGACTATCGACTCGACTATCGACTATCGACTCGACTATCGACTATCGACTATCGACTATCGACTATCGACTATCGACTATCGACTCGACTATCGACTATCGACTCGACTATCGACTATCGACTATCGACTATCGACTATCGACTATCGACTATCGACTATCGACTATCGACTATCGACTATCGACTATCAACTATCGACTATCGACTATCGACTATCGACTATCGACTATCGACTATCGACTATCGACTATCGACTATCGACTATCGACTATCGACTATCGACTATCGACTATCGACTATCGACTATCGACTATCGACTATCGACTATCGACTATCGACTATCGACTATCGACTATCGACTATCGACTATCGACTATCGACTATCGACTATCGACTATCGACTATCGACTATCGACTATCGACTATCGACTATCGACTATCGACTATCGACTATCGACTATCGACTATCGACTATCGACTATCGACTATCGACTATCGACTATCGACTATCGACTATCGACTATCGACTATCGACTATCGACTATCGACTATCGACTATCCACTATCGACTATCGACTATCGACTATCGACTATCGACTATCGACTATCGACTATCGACTATCGACTATCGACTATCGACTATCGACTATCGACTATCGACTATCGACTATCGACTATCGACTATCGACTATCGACTATCGACTATCGACTATCGACTATCGACTATCGACTATCGACTATCGACTATCGACTATCGACTATCGACTATCGACTATCGACTATCGACTATCGACTATCGACTCGACTATCGACTCGACTATCGACTATCGACTATCGACTCGACTATCGACTATCGACTCGACTATCGACTCGACTATCGACTATCGACTCTACTATCGACTCGACTATCGACTCGACTATCGACTATCGACTCGACTATCGACTATCGACTCGACTATCGACTATCGACTCGACTATCGACTATCGACTCGACTATCGACTATCGACTATCGACTATCGACTATCGACTATCGACTATCGACTATCGACTATCGACTATCGACTATCGACTATCGACTATCGACTATCGACTATCGACTATCGACTATCGACTATCGACTATCGACTATCGACTATCGACTATCGACTATCGACTATCGACTATCGACTATCGACTATCGACTATCGACTATCGACTATCGACTATCGACTATCGACTATCGACTATCGACTATCGACTATCGACTATCGACTATCGACTATCGACTATCGACTATCGACTATCGGCTATCGACTATCGACTATCGACTATCGACTATCGACTATCGACTATCGACTATCGACTATCGACTATCGACTATCGACTATCGACTATCGACTATCGACTATCGACTATCGACTATCGACTATCGACTATCGACTATCGACTATCGACTATCGACTATCGACTATCGACTATCGACTATCGACTATCGACTATCGACTATCGACTATCGACTATCGACTATCGACTATCGACTACCGACTATCGACTCGACTATCGACTATCGACTATCGACTCGACTATCGACTATCGACTCGACTATCGACTATCGACTCGACTATCGACTATCGACTCGACTATCGACTATCGACTCGACTATCGACTATCGACTCGACTATCGGCTATCGACTCGACTATCGACTATCGACTCGACTATCGACTCGACTATCGACTATCGACTCGACTATCGACTCGACTATCGACTCGACTATCGACTCGACTATCGACTCGACTATCGACTCGACTATCGACTCGACTATCGACTCGACTATCGACTCGACTATCGACTCGATTATCGACTATCGACTGGACTATCGACTATCGACTCGACTATCGACTATCGACTCGACTATCGACTATCGACTGGACTATCGACTATCGACTCGACCATCGACTATCGACTCGACTATCGACTATCGACTATCGACTCGACTATCGACTATCGACTCGACTATCGACTCGACTATCGACTCGACTATCGACTATCGACTCGACTATCGACTATCGACTCGACTATCGACTATCGACTCGACTATCGACTATCGACTCGACTATCGACTATCGACTATCGACTATCGACTATCGACTATCGACTATCGACTATCGACTATCGACTATCGACTCGACTATCGGCTATCGACTCGACTATCGACTATCGACTCGACTATCGACTATCGACTCGACTATCGACTATCGGACTATCGACTATCGACTATCGACTATCGACTATCGACTATCGACTATCGACTATCGACTATCGACTATCAACTATCGACTATCGACTATCGACTATCGACTATCGACTATCGACTATCGACTATCGACTATCGACTATCGACTATCGACTATCGACTATCGACTATCGACTATCGACTATCGACTATCGACTATCGACTATCGACTATCGACTATCGACTATCGACTATCGACTATCGACTATCGACTATCGACTATCGACTATCGACTATCCACTATCGACTATCGACTATCGACTATCGACTATCGACTATCGACTATCGACTATCGACTATCGACTATCGACTATCGACTATCGACTATCGACTATCGACTATCGACTATCGACTCGACTATCGACTATCGACTCGACTATCGACTATCGACTCGACTATCGACTATCGACTATCGACTATCGACTATCGAGTATCGACTATCGACTATCGACTATCGACTATCGACTATCGACTATCGACTATCGACTATCGACTATCGACTATCGACTATCGACTATCGACTATCGACTATCGACTATCGACTATCGACTATCGACTATCGACTATCGACTATCGACTCTACTATCGACTATCGACTATCGACTATCGACTATCGACTCGACTATCGACTCGACTATCGACTATCGACTCTACTATCGACTCGACTATCGACTCGACTATCGACTATCGACTCGACTATCGACTATCGACTCGACTATCGACTATCGACTATCGACTATCGACTATCGACTATCACTATCGACTATCGACTATCGACTATCGACTATCGACTATCGACTATCGACTATCGACTATCGACTATCGACTATCGACTATCGACTATCGACTATCGACTATCGACTGTCGACTATCGACTATCGACTATCGACTATCGACTATCGACTATCGACTATCGACTATCGACTATCGACTATCGACTATCGACTATCGACTATCGACTATCGACTATCGACTATCGACTATCGACTATCGACTATCGACTATCGACTATCGACTATCGACTATCGACTATCGACTATCGACTATCGACTATCGACTATCGACTATCGACTATCGACTATCGACTCGACTATCGACTATCGACTATCGACTCGACTATCGACTATCGACTCGACTATCGACTATCGACTCGACTATCGACTATCGACTCGACTATCGACTATCGACTCGACTATCGACTATCGACTCGACTATCGGCTATCGACTCGATTATCGACTATCGACTCGACTATCGACTCGACTATCGACTATCGACTCTACTATCGACTCGACTATCGACTATCGACTCGACTATCGACTATCGACTATCGACTATCGACTCGACTATCGACTATCGACTATCGACTCGACTATCGACTATCGACTCGACTATCGACTATCGACTCGACTATCGACTATCGACTCGACTATCGACTATCGACTCGACTATCGACTATCGACTCGACTATCGGCTATCGACTCGATTATCGACTATCGACTCGACTATCGACTCGACTATCGACTATCGACTCTACTATCGACTTGACTATCGACTATCGACTCGACTATCGACTATCGACTCGACTATCGACTATCGACTCGACTATCGACTATCGACTCGACTATCGACTATCGACTCGACTATCGACTATCGACTATCGACTATCGACTATCGACTATCGACTATCGACTATCGACTATCGACTATCGACTATCGACTATCGACTATCGACTATCGACTATCGACTATCGACTATCGACTATCGACTATCGACTATCGACTATCGACTATCGACTATCGACTATCGACTATCGACTATCGACTATCGACTATCGACTATCGACTATCGACTATCGACTATCGACTATCGACTACCGACTATCGACTCGACTATCGACTATCGACTATCGACTCGACTATCGACTATCGACTCGACTATCGACTATCGACTCGACTATCGACTATCGACTCGACTATCGACTATCGACTCGACTATCGACTATCGACTCGACTATCGGCTATCGACTCGACTATCGACTATCGACTCGACTATCGACTCGACTATCGACTATCGACTCGACTATCGACTCGACTATCGACTCGACTATCGACTCGACTATCGACTCGACTATCGACTCGACTATCGACTCGACTATCGACTCGACTATCGACTCGACTATCGACTCGATTATCGACTATCGACTGGACTATCGACTATCGACTCGACTATCGACTATCGACTCGACTATCGACTATCGACTGGACTATCGACTATCGACTCGACCATCGACTATCGACTCGACTATCGACTATCGACTATCGACTCGACTATCGACTATCGACTCGACTATCGACTCGACTATCGACTCGACTATCGACTATCGACTCGACTATCGACTATCGACTATCGACTATCGACTATCCACTATCGACTATCGACTATCGACTATCGACTATCGACTATCGACTATCGACTATCGACTATCGACTATCGACTATCGACTATCGACTATCGACTCGACTATCGGCTATCGACTCGACTATCGACTATCGACTCGACTATCGACTATCGACTCGACTATCGACTATCGACTATCGACTATCGACTATCGACTATCGACTATCGACTATCGACTATCGACTATCGACTATCGACTATCAACTATCGACTATCGACTATCGACTATCGACTATCGACTATCGACTATCGACTATCGACTATCGACTATCGACTATCGACTATCGACTATCGACTATCGACTATCGACTATCGACTATCGACTATCGACTCTACTATCGACTATCGACTATCGACTATCGACTATCGACTCGACTATCGACTCGACTATCGACTATCGACTCTACTATCGACTCGACTATCGACTCGACTATCGACTATCGACTCGACTATCGACTATCGACTCGACTATCGACTATCGACTATCGACTATCGACTATCGACTATCGACTATCGACTATCGACTATCGACTATCGACTATCGACTATCGACTATCGACTATCGACTATCGACTATCGACTATCGACTATCGACTATCGACTATCGACTATCGACTGTCGACTATCGACTATCGACTATCGACTATCGACTATCGACTATCGACTATCGACTATCGACTATCGACTATCGACTATCGACTATCGACTATCGACTATCGACTATCGACTATCGACTATCGACTATCGACTATCGACTATCGACTATCGACTATCGACTATCGACTATCGACTATCGACTATCGACTATCGACTATCGACTATCGACTATCGACTATCGACTCGACTATCGACTATCGACTATCGACTCGACTATCGACTATCGACTCGACTATCGACTATCGACTCGACTATCGACTATCGACTCGACTATCGACTATCGACTCGACTATCGACTATCGACTCGACTATCGGCTATCGACTCGATTATCGACTATCGACTCGACTATCGACTCGACTATCGACTATCGACTCTACTATCGACTCGACTATCGACTATCGACTCGACTATCGACTATCGACTCGACTATCGACTATCGACTCGACTATCGACTATCGACTCGACTATCGACTATCGACTCGACTATCGACTATCGACTATCGACTATCGACTATCGACTATCGACTATCGACTATCGACTATCGACTATCGACTATCGACTATCGACTATCGACTATCGACTATCGACTATCGACTATCGACTATCGACTATCGACTATCGACTATCGACTATCGACTATCGACTATCGACTATCGACTATCGACTATCGACTATCGACTATCGACTATCGACTATCGACTATCGACTATCGACTATCGACTATCGACTATCGACTATCGACTATCGACTATCGACTATCGACTATCGACTATCGACTATCGACTATCGACTATCGACTATCGACTATCGACTATCGACTATCGACTATCGACTATCGACTATCGACTATCGACTATCGACTATCGACTATCGACTATCGACTATCGACTATCGACTATCGACTATCGACTATCGACTATCGACTATCGACTATCGACTATCGACTATCGACTATCGACTATCGACTATCGACTATCGACTATCGACTATCGACTATCGACTATCGACTATCGACTATCGACTATCGACTATCGACTATCGACTATCGACTATCGACTATCGACTATCGACTATCGACTATCGACTATCGACTATCGACTATCGACTCGACTATCGACTATCGACTATCGACTCGACTATCGACTATCGACTCGACTATCGACTATCGACTCGACTATCGACTATCGACTCGACTATCGACTATCGACTCGACTATCGACTATCGACTCGACTATCGGCTATCGACTCGATTATCGACTATCGACTCGACTATCGACTCGACTATCGACTATCGACTCTACTATCGACTCGACTATCGACTATCGACTCGACTATCGACTATCGACTCGACTATCGACTATCGACTCGACTATCGACTATCCACTCGACTATCGACTATCGACTATCGACTCGACTATCGACTATCGACTATCGACTATCGACTATCGACTATCGACTATCGACTATCGACTATCGACTATCGACTATCGACTATCGACTATCGACTATCGACTATCGACTATCGACTATCGACTATCGACTATCGACTCTACTATCGACTATCGACTATCGACTATCGACTATCGACTCGACTATCGACTCGACTATCGACTATCGACTCGACTATCGACTATCGACTCGACTATCGACTATCGACTATCGACTATCGACTATCGACTA
>OW121815.1:37630103-37683709 GCA_933228935.1 Pemphredon lugubris | reverse complement strand
TCGACTATCGACTATCGACTCGACTATCGACTATCGACTCGACTATCGACTATCGACTATCGACTATCGACTATCGACTATCGACTATCGACTATCGACTATCGACTATCGACTATCGACTATCGACTATCGACTATCGACTATCGACTATCGACTATCGACTATCGACTATCGACTATCGACTATCGACTATCGACTCGACTATCGACTCGACTATCGACTCGACTCGACTATCGACTCGACTCGACTATCGACTCGACTCGACTATCGACTCGACTCGACTATCGACTCGACTATCGACTCGACTATCGACTCGACTATCGACTCGACTATCGACTCGTCTATCGACTCGACTATCGACTCGACTATCGACTCGACTATCGACTCGACTATCGACTCGACTATCGACTCGACTATCGACTCGACTATCGACTCGACTATCGACTCGACTATCGACTCGACTATCGACTCGTCTATCGACTCGACTATCGACTCGACTATCGACTATCGACTATCGACTCGACTATCGACTATCGACTATCGACTATCGACTATCGACTATCGACTATCGACTATCGACTATCGACTATCGACTATCGACTATCGACTATCGACTATCGACTATCGACTATCGACTATCGACTATCGACTATCGACTATCGACTATCGACTATCGACTATCGACTATCGACTATCGACTATCGACTATCGACTATCGACTATCGACTATCGACTATCGACTATCGACTATCGACTATCGACTATCGACTATCGACTATCGACTATCGACTATCGACTATCGACTATCGACTATCGACTATCGACTATCGACTATCGACTATCGACTATCGACTATCGACTATCGACTATCGACTATCGACTATCGACTATCGACTATCGACTATCGACTATCGACTATCGACTATCGACTATCGACTATCGACTATCGACTATCGACTATCGACTATCGACTATCGACTATCGACTATCGACTATCGACTATCGACTATCGACTATCGACTATCGACTATCGACTATCGACTATCGACTATCGACTATCGACTATCGACTATCGACTATCGACTATCGACTATCGACTATCGACTATCGACTATCGACTATCGACTATCGACTATCGACTATCGACTATCGACTATCGACTATCGACTATCGACTATCGACTATCGACTATCGACTATCGACTATCGACTATCGACTATCGACTATCGACTATCGACTATCGACTATCGACTATCGACTATCGACTATCGACTATCGACTATCGACTTCGACTATCGACTATCGACTATCGACTATCGACTATCGACTATCGACTATCGACTATCGACTATCGACTATCGACTATCGACTATCGACTATCGACTATCGACTATCGACTATCGACTATCGACTCGACTATCGACTCGACTATCGACTCGACTATCGACTATCGACTATCGACTATCGACTATCGACTATCGACTCGACTATCGACTATCGACTATCGACTATCGACTATCGACTATCGACTATCGACTATCGACTATCGACTATCGACTATCGACTATCGACTATCGACTATCGACTATCGACTATCGACTATCGACTATCGACTATCGACTATCGACTATCGACTATCGACTATCGACTATCGACTATCGACTATCGACTATCGACTATCGACTATCGACTATCGACTATCGACTATCGACTATCGACTCGACTATCGACTCGACTATCGACTCGACTATCGACTCGACTCGACTATCGACTCGACTCGACTATCGACTCGACTATCGACTCGACTATCGACTCGACTATCGACTCGACTATCGACTCGTCTATCGACTCGACTATCGACTCGACTATCGACTATCGACTATCGACTATCGACTATCGACTATCGACTATCGACTATCGACTATCGACTATCGACTATCGACTATCGACTATCGACTATCGACTATCGACTATCGACTATCGACTCGACTATCGACTATCGACTATCGACTATCGACTATCGACTATCGACTATCGACTATCGACTATCGACTATCGACTATCGACTATCGACTATCGACTATCGACTATCGACTATCGACTATCGACTATCGACTCGACTATCGACTATCGACTATCGACTATCGACTATCGACTATCGACTATCGACTATCGACTATCGACTATCGACTATCGACTATCGACTATCGACTATCGACTATCGACTATCGACTATCGACTCGACTATCGACTCGACTATCGACTCGACTATCGACTCGACTATCGACTCGACTATCGACTCGACTCGACTATCGACTCGACTATCGACTCGACTATCGACTCGACTATCGACTCGACTATCGACTCGACTATCGACTCGACTATCGACTATCGACTATCGACTCGACTATCGACTATCGACTATCGACTATCGACTATCGACTATCGACTATCGACTATCGACTATCGACTATCGACTATCGACTATCGACTATCGACTATCGACTATCGACTATCGACTATCGACTATCGACTATCGACTATCGACTATCGACTATCGACTATCGACTATCGACTATCGACTATCGACTATCGACTATCGACTATCGACTATCGACTATCGACTATCGACTATCGACTATCGACTATCGACTATCGACTATCGACTATCGACTCGACTATCGACTCGACTATCGACTCGACTATCGACTATCGACTATCGACTATCGACTCGACTATCGACTATCGACTATCGACTATCGACTATCGACTATCGACTATCGACTATCGACTATCGACTATCGACTATCGACTATCGACTATCGACTATCGACTATCGACTATCGACTATCGACTATCGACTATCGACTATCGACTATCGACTATCGACTATCGACTATCGACTATCGACTATCGACTATCGACTATCGACTATCGACTATCGACTATCGACTATCGACTATCGACTATCGACTATCGACTATCGACTATCGACTATCGACTATCGACTATCGACTATCGACTATCGACTATCGACTATCGACTATCGACTATCGACTATCGACTATCGACTATCGACTATCGACTATCGACTATCGACTATCGACTATCGACTATCGACTATCGACTATCGACTATCGACTCGACTATCGACTCGTCTATCGACTCGACTATCGACTCGACTATCGACTCGACTATCGACTCGACTATCGACTCGACTATCGACTCGACTATCGACTATCGACTATCGACTATCGACTCGACTATCGACTATCGACTCGACTATCGACTATCGACTATCGACTATCGACTATCGACTATCGACTATCGACTATCGACTATCGACTATCGACTATCGACTATCGACTATCGACTATCGACTATCGACTATCGACTATCGACTATCGACTATCGACTATCGACTATCGACTATCGACTATCGACTATCGACTCGACTATCGACTCGACTATCGACTCGACTCGACTATCGACTCGACTCGACTATCGACTCGACTCGACTATCGACTCGACTATCGACTCGACTATCGACTCGACTATCGACTCGACTATCGACTCGACTATCGACTCGACTATCGACTCGACTATCGACTCGACTATCGACTCGACTATCGACTCGACTATCGACTCGTCTATCGACTCGACTATCGACTCGACTATCGACTATCGACTATCGACTCGACTATCGACTATCGACTATCGACTATCGACTATCGACTATCGACTATCGACTATCGACTATCGACTATCGACTATCGACTATCGACTATCGACTATCGACTATCGACTATCGACTATCGACTCGTCTATCGACTCGACTATCGACTCGACTATCGACTATCGACTATCGACTATCGACTATCGACTATCGACTATCGACTATCGACTATCGACTATCGACTATCGACTATCGACTATCGACTATCGACTATCGACTATCGACTATCGACTCGACTATCGACTATCGACTATCGACTATCGACTATCGACTATCGACTATCGACTATCGACTATCGACTATCGACTATCGACTATCGACTATCGACTATCGACTATCGACTATCGACTATCGACTCGACTATCGACTCGACTATCGACTCGACTATCGACTCGACTATCGACTCGACTATCGACTCGACTCGACTATCGACTCGACTATCGACTCGACTATCGACTCGACTATCGACTCGACTATCGACTCGACTATCGACTCGACTATCGACTCGACTATCGACTCGACTATCGACTCGACTCGACTATCGACTCGACTATCGACTCGACTATCGACTCGACTATCGACTCGACTATCGACTCGTCTATCGACTCGACTATCGACTCGACTATCGACTCGACTATCGACTCGACTATCGACTCGACTATCGACTCGACTATCGACTATCGACTATCGACTATCGACTATCGACTATCGACTATCGACTATCGACTATCGACTATCGACTATCGACTATCGACTATCGACTATCGACTATCGACTATCGACTATCGACTATCGACTATCGACTATCGACTATCGACTATCGACTATCGACTATCGACTATCGACTATCGACTATCGACTATCGACTATCGACTATCGACTATCGACTATCGACTATCGACTATCGACTATCGACTATCGACTATCGACTATCGACTATCGACTATCGACTATCGACTATCGACTATCGACTATCGACTATCGACTATCGACTCGACTCGACTATCGACTCGACTATCGACTCGACTATCGACTCGACTATCGACTCGACTATCGACTCGACTATCGACTCGACTATCGACTATCGACTATCGACTATCGACTATCGACTATCGACTATCGACTATCGACTATCGACTATCGACTATCGACTATCGACTATCGACTATCGACTATCGACTATCGACTATCGACTATCGACTATCGACTATCGACTATCGACTATCGACTATCGACTATCGACTATCGACTATCGAGTATCGAGTATCGACTATCGACTATCGACTATCGACTATCGACTATCGACTATCGACTATCGACTATCGACTATCGACTATCGACTATCGACTATCGACTATCGACTATCGACTATCGACTATCGACTATCGACTATCGACTATCGACTATCGACTATCGACTATCGACTATCGACTATCGACTATCGACTATCGACTATCGACTATCGACTATCGACTATCGACTATCGACTATCGACTATCGACTATCGACTATCGACTCGACTATCGACTCGTCTATCGACTCGACTATCGACTCGACTATCGACTCGACTATCGACTCGACTATCGACTCGACTATCGACTCGACTATCGACTATCGACTATCGACTATCGACTCGACTATCGACTATCGACTCGACTATCGACTATCGACTATCGACTATCGACTATCGACTATCGACTATCGACTATCGACTATCGACTATCGACTATCGACTATCGACTATCGACTATCGACTATCGACTATCGACTATCGACTATCGACTATCGACTATCGACTATCGACTATCGACTATCGACTATCGACTATCGACTCGACTATCGACTCGACTATCGACTCGACTCGACTATCGACTCGACTCGACTATCGACTCGACTCGACTATCGACTCGACTATCGACTCGACTATCGACTCGACTATCGACTCGACTATCGACTCGTCTATCGACTCGACTATCGACTCGACTATCGACTCGACTATCGACTCGACTATCGACTCGACTATCGACTCGACTATCGACTCGACTATCGACTCGACTATCGACTCGACTATCGACTCGACTATCGACTCGTCTATCGACTCGACTATCGACTCGACTATCGACTATCAACTATCGACTCGACTATCGACTATCGACTATCGACTATCGACTATCGACTATCGACTATCGACTATCGACTATCGACTATCGACTATCGACTATCGACTATCGACTATCGACTATCGACTATCGACTATCGACTATCGACTATCGACTATCGACTATCGACTATCGACTATCGACTATCGACTATCGACTATCGACTATCGACTATCGACTATCGACTATCGACTATCGACTATCGACTATCGACTATCGACTCGACTATCGACTATCGACTATCGACTATCGACTATCGACTATCGACTATCGACTATCGACTATCGACTATCGACTATCGACTATCGACTATCGACTATCGACTATCGACTATCGACTATCAACTATCGACTATCGACTATCGACTATCGACTATCGACTATCGACTATCGACTATCGACTATCGACTATCGACTATCGACTATCGACTATCGACTATCGACTATCGACTATCGACTATCGACTATCGACTATCGACTATCGACTATCGACTATCGACTATCGACTATCGACTCGACTATCGACTCGACTATCGACTCGACTCGACTATCGACTCGACTCGACTATCGACTCGACTCGACTATCGACTCGACTATCGACTCGACTATCGACTCGACTATCGACTCGACTATCGACTCGTCTATCGACTCGACTATCGACTCGACTATCGACTCGACTATCGACTCGACTATCGACTCGACTATCGACTCGACTATCGACTCGACTATCGACTCGACTATCGACTCGACTATCGACTCGACTATCGACTCGACTATCGACTCGTCTATCGACTCGACTATCGACTCGACTATCGACTATCGACTATCGACTCGACTATCGACTATCGACTATCGACTATCGACTATCGACTATCGACTATCGACTATCGACTATCGACTATCGACTATCGACTATCGACTATCGACTATCGACTATCGACTATCGACTATCGACTATCGACTATCGACTATCGACTATCGACTATCGACTATCGACTATCGACTATCGACTATCGACTATCGACTATCGACTATCGACTATCGACTATCGACTATCGACTATCGACTCGACTATCGACTATCGACTATCGACTATCGACTATCGACTATCGACTATCGACTATCGACTATCGACTATCGACTATCGACTATCGACTATCGACTATCGACTATCGACTATCGACTATCGACTATCGACTATCGACTATCGACTATCGACTATCGACTATCGACTATCGACTATCGACTATCGACTATCGACTATCGACTATCGACTATCGACTATCGACTATCGACTATCGACTATCGACTATCGACTATCGACTATCGACTATCGACTATCGACTATCGACTATCGACTATCGACTATCGACTATCGACTATCGACTATCGACTATCGACTATCGACTATCGACTATCGACTATCGACTATCGACTATCGACTATCGACTATCGACTATCGACTATCGACTATCGACTCGACTATCGACTATCGACTATCGACTATCGACTATCGACTATCGACTATCGACTATCGACTATCGACTATCGACTATCGACTATCGACTATCGACTATCGACTATCGACTATCGACTATCGACTATCGACTCGACTATCGACTCGACTATCGACTCGACTATCGACTCGACTATCGACTCGACTCGACTATCGACTCGACTCGACTATCGACTCGACTATCGACTCGACTATCGACTCGACTCGACTATCGACTCGACTCGACTATCGACTCGACTATCGACTCGACTATCGACTCGACTATCGACTCGACTATCGACTCGTCTATCGACTCGACTATCGACTCGACTATCGACTCGACTATCGACTCGACTATCGACTATCGACTATCGACTCGACTATCGACTCGACTATCGACTCGACTATCGACTATCGACTATCGACTATCGACTATCGACTATCGACTATCGACTATCGACTATCGACTATCGACTATCGACTATCGACTATCGACTATCGACTATCGACTATCGACTATCGACTATCGACTATCGACTATCGACTATCGACTATCGACTATCGAGTATCGAGTATCGACTATCGACTATCGACTATCGACTATCGACTATCGACTATCGACTATCGACTATCGACTATCGACTATCGACTATCGACTATCGACTATCGACTATCGACTATCGACTATCGACTATCGACTATCGACTATCGACTATCGACTATCGAGTATCGAGTATCGACTATCGACTATCGACTATCGACTATCGACTATCGACTATCGACTATCGACTATCGACTATCGACTATCGACTATCGACTATCGACTATCGACTATCGACTATCGACTATCGACTATCGACTATCGACTATCGACTATCGACTATCGACTATCGACTATCGACTATCGACTATCGACTATCGACTATCGACTATCGACTATCGACTATCGACTATCGACTATCGACTATCGACTATCGACTATCGACTATCGACTATCGACTATCGACTATCGACTATCGACTATCGACTATCGACTATCGACTATCGACTATCGACTATCGACTATCGACTATCGACTATCGACTATCGACTATCGACTATCGACTATCGACTATCGACTATCGACTATCGACTATCGACTATCGACTATCGACTATCGACTATCGACTATCGACTATCGACTATCGACTATCGACTATCGACTATCGACTATCGACTATCGACTATCGACTATCGACTATCGACTATCGACTATCGACTCGACTATCGACTCGTCTATCGACTCGACTATCGACTCGACTATCGACTCGACTATCGACTCGACTATCGACTCGACTATCGACTCGACTATCGACTATCGACTATCGACTATCGACTCGACTATCGACTATCGACTCGACTATCGACTATCGACTATCGACTATCGACTATCGACTATCGACTATCGACTATCGACTATCGACTATCGACTATCGACTATCGACTATCGACTATCGACTATCGACTATCGACTATCGACTATCGACTATCGACTATCGACTATCGACTATCGACTATCGACTATCGACTCGACTATCGACTCGACTCGACTATCGACTCGACTCGACTATCGACTCGACTCGACTATCGACTCGACTATCGACTCGACTATCGACTCGACTATCGACTCGACTATCGACTCGACTATCGACTCGTCTATCGACTCGACTATCGACTCGACTATCGACTCGACTATCGACTCGACTATCGACTCGACTATCGACTCGACTATCGACTCGACTATCGACTCGACTATCGACTCGACTATCGACTCGACTATCGACTCGTCTATCGACTCGACTATCGACTCGACTATCGACTATCGACTATCGACTCGACTATCGACTATCGACTATCGACTATCGACTATCGACTATCGACTATCGACTATCGACTATCGACTATCGACTATCGACTATCGACTATCGACTCGACTATCGACTATCGACTATCGACTATCGACTATCGACTATCGACTATCGA
The DNA here is from genome assembly GCA_933228935.1 of Pemphredon lugubris. Lineage (NCBI taxonomy): Eukaryota > Metazoa > Arthropoda > Insecta > Hymenoptera > Crabronidae > Pemphredon > Pemphredon lugubris. The sequence continues at coordinate 37,674,298 of OW121815.1, read as the reverse complement.
CTATCGACTATCGACTATCGACTATCGACTATCGACTATCGACTATCGACTATCGACTATCGACTATCGACTATCGACTATCGACTATCGACTATCGACTATCGACTATCGACTATCGACTATCGACTATCGACTATCGACTATCGACTATCGACTATCGACTATCGACTATCGACTATCGACTATCGACTATCGACTCGACTATCGACTCGACTATCGACTCGACTCGACTATCGACTCGACTCGACTATCGACTCGACTCGACTATCGACTCGACTATCGACTCGACTATCGACTCGACTATCGACTCGACTATCGACTCGTCTATCGACTCGACTATCGACTCGACTATCGACTCGACTATCGACTCGACTATCGACTCGACTATCGACTCGACTATCGACTCGACTATCGACTCGACTATCGACTCGACTATCGACTCGACTATCGACTCGACTATCGACTCGTCTATCGACTCGACTATCGACTCGACTATCGACTATCGACTATCGACTCGACTATCGACTATCGACTATCGACTATCGACTATCGACTATCGACTATCGACTATCGACTATCGACTATCGACTATCGACTATCGACTATCGACTATCGACTATCGACTATCGACTATCGACTATCGACTATCGACTATCGACTATCGACTATCGACTATCGACTATCGACTATCGACTATCGACTATCGACTATCGACTATCGACTATCGACTATCGACTATCGACTATCGACTATCGACTATCGACTATCGACTATCGACTATCGACTCGACTATCGACTATCGACTATCGACTATCGACTATCGACTATCGACTATCGACTATCGACTATCGACTATCGACTATCGACTATCGACTATCGACTATCGACTATCGACTATCGACTATCGACTATCGACTATCGACTATCGACTATCGACTATCGACTATCGACTATCGACTATCGACTATCGACTATCGACTATCGACTATCGACTATCGACTATCGACTATCGACTATCGACTATCGACTATCGACTATCGACTATCGACTATCGACTATCGACTATCGACTATCGACTATCGACTATCGACTATCGACTATCGACTATCGACTCGACTATCGACTATCGACTATCGACTATCGACTATCGACTATCGACTATCGACTATCGACTATCGACTATCGACTATCGACTATCGACTATCGACTATCGACTATCGACTATCGACTATCGACTATCGACTATCGACTCGACTATCGACTCGACTATCGACTCGACTATCGACTCGACTATCGACTCGACTCGACTATCGACTCGACTCGACTATCGACTCGACTATCGACTCGACTCGACTATCGACTCGACTCGACTATCGACTCGACTATCGACTCGACTATCGACTCGACTATCGACTCGACTATCGACTCGTCTATCGACTCGACTATCGACTCGACTATCGACTCGACTATCGACTCGACTATCGACTATCGACTATCGACTCGACTATCGACTCGACTATCGACTCGACTATCGACTATCGACTATCGACTATCGACTATCGACTATCGACTATCGACTATCGACTATCGACTATCGACTATCGACTATCGACTATCGACTATCGACTATCGACTATCGACTATCGACTATCGACTATCGACTATCGACTATCGACTATCGACTATCGACTATCGACTATCGACTATCGACTATCGACTATCGACTATCGACTATCGACTATCGACTATCGACTATCGACTATCGACTATCGACTATCGACTATCGACTATCGACTATCGACTATCGACTATCGACTATCGACTATCGACTATCGACTATCGACTATCGACTATCGACTCGACTCGACTATCGACTATCGACTATCGACTATCGACTATCGACTATCGACTATCGACTATCGACTATCGACTATCGACTATCGACTATCGACTATCGACTATCGACTATCGACTATCGACTCGACTATCGACTATCGACTATCGACTATCGACTATCGACTATCGACTATCGACTATCGACTATCGACTATCGACTATCGACTATCGACTATCGACTATCGACTATCGACTATCGACTATCGACTATCGACTATCGACTATCGACTATCGACTATCGACTATCGACTCGACTATCGACTATCGACTATCGACTATCGACTATCGACTATCGACTATCGACTATCGACTATCGACTATCGACTATCGACTATCGACTATCGACTATCGACTATCGACTATCGACTATCGACTATCGACTATCGACTATCGACTATCGACTATCGACTATCGACTATCGACTCGACTATCGACTATCGACTATCGACTATCGACTATCGACTATCGACTATCGACTATCGACTATCGACTATCGACTATCGACTATCGACTCGACTATCGACTCGACTATCGACTCGACTCGACTATCGACTCGACTCGACTATCGACTCGACTCGACTATCGACTCGACTATCGACTCGACTATCGACTCGACTATCGACTCGACTATCGACTCGTCTATCGACTCGACTATCGACTCGACTATCGACTCGACTATCGACTCGACTATCGACTCGACTATCGACTCGACTATCGACTCGACTATCGACTCGACTATCGACTCGACTATCGACTCGACTATCGACTCGACTATCGACTCGACTATCGACTCGACTATCGACTCGTCTATCGACTCGACTATCGACTCGACTATCGACTATCGACTATCGACTCGACTATCGACTATCGACTATCGACTATCGACTATCGACTATCGACTATCGACTATCGACTATCGACTATCGACTATCGACTATCGACTATCGACTATCGACTATCGACTATCGACTATCGACTATCGACTATCGACTATCGACTATCGACTATCGACTATCGACTATCGACTATCGACTATCGACTATCGACTATCGACTATCGACTATCGACTATCGACTATCGACTATCGACTCGACTATCGACTATCGACTATCGACTATCGACTATCGACTATCGACTATCGACTATCGACTATCGACTATCGACTATCGACTATCGACTATCGACTATCGACTATCGACTATCGACTATCGACTATCGACTATCGACTATCGACTATCGACTATCGACTATCGACTATCGACTATCGACTATCGACTATCGACTATCGACTATCGACTATCGACTATCGACTATCGACTATCGACTATCGACTATCGACTATCGACTATCGACTATCGACTATCGACTATCGACTATCGACTATCGACTATCGACTATCGACTATCGACTATCGACTATCGACTATCGACTATCGACTATCGACTCGACTATCGACTATCGACTATCGACTATCGACTATCGACTATCGACTATCGACTATCGACTATCGACTATCGACTATCGACTATCGACTATCGACTATCGACTATCGACTATCGACTATCGACTATCGACTCGACTATCGACTCGACTATCGACTCGACTATCGACTCGACTATCGACTCGACTCGACTATCGACTCGACTCGACTATCGACTCGACTATCGACTCGACTCGACTATCGACTCGACTCGACTATCGACTCGACTATCGACTCGACTATCGACTCGACTATCGACTCGACTATCGACTCGTCTATCGACTCGACTATCGACTCGACTATCGACTCGACTATCGACTATCGACTATCGACTCGACTATCGACTCGACTATCGACTCGACTATCGACTATCGACTATCGACTATCGACTATCGACTATCGACTATCGACTATCGACTATCGACTATCGACTATCGACTATCGACTATCGACTATCGACTATCGACTATCGACTATCGACTATCGACTATCGACTATCGACTATCGACTATCGACTATCGACTATCGACTATCGACTATCGACTATCGACTATCGACTATCGACTATCGACTATCGACTATCGACTATCGACTATCGACTATCGACTATCGACTATCGACTATCGACTATCGACTATCGACTATCGACTATCGACTATCGACTATCGACTATCGACTATCGACTCGACTCGACTATCGACTATCGACTATCGACTATCGACTATCGACTATCGACTATCGACTATCGACTATCGACTATCGACTATCGACTATCGACTATCGACTATCGACTATCGACTCGACTATCGACTATCGACTATCGACTATCGACTATCGACTATCGACTATCGACTATCGACTATCGACTATCGACTATCGACTATCGACTATCGACTATCGACTATCGACTATCGACTATCGACTATCGACTATCGACTATCGACTATCGACTATCGACTCGACTATCGACTATCGACTATCGACTATCGACTATCGACTATCGACTATCGACTATCGACTATCGACTATCGACTATCGACTATCGACTATCGACTATCGACTATCGACTATCGACTATCGACTATCGACTATCGACTATCGACTATCGACTATCGACTATCGACTATCGACTATCGACTATCGACTATCGACTCGACTATCGACTATCGACTATCGACTATCGACTATCGACTATCGACTATCGACTATCGACTATCGACTATCGACTATCGACTATCGACTATCGACTATCGACTATCGACTCGACTATCGACTCGACTATCGACTCGACTATCGACTCGACTATCGACTCGACTCGACTATCGACTCGACTATCGACTCGACTATCGACTATCGACTATCGACTCGACTATCGACTCGACTATCGACTCGACTATCGACTATCGACTATCGACTATCGACTATCGACTATCGACTATCGACTATCGACTCGACTATCGACTATCGACTATCGACTATCGACTATCGACTATCGACTATCGACTATCGACTATCGACTATCGACTATCGACTATCGACTATCGACTATCGACTATCGACTATCGACTATCGACTATCGACTATCGACTATCGACTATCGACTATCGACTATCGACTATCGACTATCGACTATCGACTATCGACTATCGACTCGACTATCGACTATCGACTATCGACTATCGACTATCGACTATCGACTATCGACTATCGACTATCGACTATCGACTATCGACTATCGACTATCGACTATCGACTATCGACTATCGACTCGACTATCGACTCGACTATCGACTCGACTATCGACTCGACTATCGACTCGACTCGACTATCGACTCGACTATCGACTCGACTATCGACTATCGACTATCGACTCGACTATCGACTCGACTATCGACTCGACTATCGACTATCGACTATCGACTATCGACTATCGACTATCGACTATCGACTATCGACTATCGACTATCGACTATCGACTATCGACTATCGACTATCGACTATCGACTATCGACTATCGACTATCGACTATCGACTATCGACTATCGACTATCGACTATCGACTATCGACTATCGACTATCGACTATCGACTATCGACTATCGACTATCGACTATCGACTATCGACTATCGACTATCGACTATCGACTATCGACTATCGACTATCGACTCGACTATCGACTATCGACTATCGACTATCGACTATCGACTATCGACTATCGACTATCGACTATCGACTATCGACTATCGACTATCGACTATCGACTATCGACTCGACTATCGACTCGACTATCGACTCGACTATCGACTCGACTATCGACTCGACTCGACTATCGACTCGACTATCGACTCGACTATCGACTATCGACTATCGACTATCGACTATCGACTATCGACTATCGACTATCGACTATCGACTATCGACTATCGACTATCGACTATCGACTATCGACTATCGACTATCGACTATCGACTATCGACTATCGACTATCGACTATCGACTATCGACTATCGACTATCGACTATCGACTATCGACTATCGACTATCGACTATCGACTATCGACTATCGACTATCGACTATCGACTATCGACTATCGACTATCGACTATCGACTATCGACTATCGACTATCGACTATCGACTATCGACTATCGACTATCGACTATCGACTATCGACTATCGACTATCGACTATCGACTATCGACTATCGACTATCGACTATCGACTATCGACTATCGACTATCGACTATCGACTATCGACTATCGACTATCGACTATCGACTATCGACTATCGACTATCGACTATCGACTATCGACTATCGACTATCGACTATCGACTATCGACTATCGACTATCGACTATCGACTCGACTCGACTATCGACTATCGACTATCGACTATCGACTATCGACTATCGACTATCGACTATCGACTATCGACTATCGACTATCGACTATCGACTATCGACTATCGACTATCGACTATCGACTATCGACTATCGACTCGACTATCGACTATCGACTATCGACTATCGACTATCGACTATCGACTATCGACTATCGACTATCGACTATCGACTATCGACTATCGACTATCGACTATCGACTATCGACTATCGACTATCGACTATCGACTATCGACTATCGACTATCGACTCGACTATCGACTATCGACTATCGACTATCGACTATCGACTATCGACTATCGACTATCGACTATCGACTATCGACTATCGACTATCGACTATCGACTATCGACTATCGACTATCGACTATCGACTATCGACTATCGACTATCGACTATCGACTATCGACTATCGACTATCGACTATCGACTATCGACTATCGACTATCGACTCGACTATCGACTATCGACTATCGACTATCGACTATCGACTATCGACTATCGACTATCGACTATCGACTATCGACTATCGACTATCGACTATCGACTATCGACTATCGACTATCGACTCGACTATCGACTCGACTATCGACTCGACTATCGACTCGACTATCGACTCGACTCGACTATCGACTCGACTATCGACATCGACTATCGACTATCGACTATCGACTCGACTATCGACTCGACTATCGACTCGACTATCGACTATCGACTATCGACTATCGACTATCGACTATCGACTATCGACTATCGACTATCGACTATCGACTATCGACTATCGACTATCGACTATCGACTATCGACTATCGACTATCGACTATCGACTATCGACTATCGACTATCGACTATCGACTATCGACTATCGACTATCGACTATCGACTATCGACTATCGACTATCGACTATCGACTATCGACTATCGACTATCGACTATCGACTATCGACTATCGACTATCGACTCGACTCGACTATCGACTCGACTATCGACTCGACTATCGACTCGACTATCGACTCGACTATCGACTCGACTATCGACTCGACTATCGACTCGACTATCGACTCGACTATCGACTATCGACTCGACTATCGACTCGACTATCGACTCGACTATCGACTATCGACTATCGACTATCGACTATCGACTATCGACTATCGACTATCGACTATCGACTATCGACTATCGACTATCGACTATCGACTATCGACTATCGACTATCGACTATCGACTATCGACTATCGACTATCGACTATCGAGTATCGAGTATCGACTATCGACTATCGACTATCGACTATCGACTATCGACTATCGACTATCGACTATCGACTATCGACTATCGACTATCGACTATCGACTATCGACTATCGACTATCGACTATCGACTATCGACTATCGACTATCGACTATCGACTATCGACTATCGACTATCGACTATCGACTATCGACTATCGACTATCGACTATCGGACTATCGACTATCGACTATCGACTATCGACTATCGACTATCGACTATCGACTATCGACTATCGACTATCGACTATCGACTATCGACTCGACTATCGACTCGACTATCGACTATCGACTATCGACTATCGACTATCGACTATCGACTATCGACTATCGACTATCGACTATCGACTATCGACTATCGACTATCGACTATCGACTATCGACTATCGACTATCGACTATCGACTATCGACTATCGACTATCGACTATCGACTATCGACTATCGACTATCGACTATCGACTATCGACTATCGACTATCGACTATCGACTATCGACTATCGACTATCGACTATCGACTATCGACTATCGACTATCGACTATCGACTATCGACTATCGACTATCGACTATCGACTATCGACTATCGACTCGACTATCGACTATCGACTATCGACTATCGACTATCGACTATCGACTATCGACTATCGACTATCGACTATCGACTATCGACTATCGACTATCGACTATCGACTATCGACTATCGACTATCGACTCGACTATCGACTCGACTATCGACTCGACTATCGACTCGACTATCGACTCGACTCGACTATCGACTCGACTCGACTATCGACTCGACTATCGACTCGACTATCGACTCGACTCGACTATCGACTCGACTCGACTATCGACTCGACTATCGACTCGACTATCGACTCGACTATCGACTCGTCTATCGACTCGACTATCGACTCGACTATCGACTCGACTATCGACTCGACTATCGACTATCGACTATCGACTCGACTATCGACTCGACTATCGACTATCGACTATCGACTATCGACTATCGACTATCGACTATCGACTATCGACTATCGACTATCGACTATCGACTATCGACTATCGACTATCGACTATCGACTATCGACTATCGACTATCGACTATCGACTATCGACTATCGACTATCGACTATCGACTATCGACTATCGACTATCGACTATCGACTATCGACTATCGACTATCGACTATCGACTATCGACTATCGACTATCGACTATCGACTATCGACTATCGACTATCGACTATCGACTCGACTCGACTATCGACTATCGACTATCGACTATCGACTATCGACTATCGACTATCGACTATCGACTATCGACTATCGACTATCGACTATCGACTATCGACTATCGACTATCGACTATCGACTATCGACTATCGACTCGACTATCGACTATCGACTATCGACTATCGACTATCGACTATCGACTATCGACTATCGACTATCGACTATCGACTATCGACTATCGACTATCGACTATCGACTATCGACTATCGACTATCGACTATCGACTATCGACTATCGACTATCGACTATCGACTCGACTATCGACTATCGACTATCGACTATCGACTATCGACTATCGACTATCGACTATCGACTATCGACTATCGACTATCGACTATCGACTATCGACTATCGACTATCGACTATCGACTATCGACTATCGACTATCGACTATCGACTATCGACTATCGACTATCGACTATCGACTATCGACTCGACTATCGACTATCGACTATCGACTATCGACTATCGACTATCGACTATCGACTATCGACTATCGACTATCGACTATCGACTATCGACTATCGACTATCGACTATCGACTCGACTATCGACTCGACTATCGACTCGACTATCGACTCGACTATCGACTCGACTCGACTATCGACTCGACTATCGACTCGACTATCGACTATCGACTATCGACTCGACTATCGACTCGACTATCGACTCGACTATCGACTATCGACTATCGACTATCGACTATCGACTATCGACTATCGACTATCGACTATCGACTATCGACTATCGACTATCGACTATCGACTATCGACTATCGACTATCGACTATCGACTATCGACTATCGACTATCGACTATCGACTATCGACTATCGACTATCGACTATCGACTATCGACTATCGACTATCGACTATCGACTATCGACTATCGACTATCGACTATCGACTATCGACTATCGACTATCGACTATCGACTATCGACTATCGACTATCGACTATCGACTATCGACTATCGACTATCGACTATCGACTATCGACTATCGACTATCGACTATCGACTATCGACTATCGACTATCGACTATCGACTATCGACTATCGACTATCGACTATCGACTATCGACTATCGACTATCGACTATCGACTATCGACTATCGACTATCGACTATCGACTATCGACTATCGACTATCGACTATCGACTATCGACTATCGACTATCGACTATCGACTATCGACTATCGACTCGACTCGACTATCGACTATCGACTATCGACTATCGACTATCGACTATCGACTATCGACTATCGACTATCGACTATCGACTATCGACTATCGACTATCGACTATCGACTATCGACTATCGACTATCGACTATCGACTATCGACTCGACTATCGACTATCGACTATCGACTATCGACTATCGACTATCGACTATCGACTATCGACTATCGACTATCGACTATCGACTATCGACTATCGACTATCGACTATCGACTATCGACTATCGACTATCGACTATCGACTATCGACTATCGACTCGACTATCGACTATCGACTATCGACTATCGACTATCGACTATCGACTATCGACTATCGACTATCGACTATCGACTATCGACTATCGACTATCGACTATCGACTATCGACTATCGACTATCGACTATCGACTATCGACTATCGACTATCGACTATCGACTATCGACTATCGACTATCGACTATCGACTATCGACTATCGACTATCGACTATCGACTATCGACTATCGACTATCGACTATCGACTCGACTATCGACTATCGACTATCGACTATCGACTATCGACTATCGACTATCGACTATCGACTATCGACTATCGACTATCGACTATCGACTATCGACTATCGACTATCGACTATCGACTATCGACTCGACTATCGACTCGACTATCGACTCGACTATCGACTCGACTCGACTATCGACTCGACTATCGACTCGACTATCGACTATCGACTATCGACTCGACTATCGACTCGACTATCGACTCGACTATCGACTATCGACTATCGACTATCGACTATCGACTATCGACTATCGACTATCGACTATCGACTATCGACTATCGACTATCGACTATCGACTATCGACTATCGACTATCGACTATCGACTATCGACTATCGACTATCGACTATCGACTATCGACTATCGACTATCGACTATCGACTATCGACTATCGACTATCGACTATCGACTATCGACTATCGACTATCGACTATCGACTATCGACTATCGACTATCGACTATCGACTATCGACTATCGACTATCGACTATCGACTATCGACTATCGACTATCGACTATCGACTATCGACTATCGACTATCGACTATCGACTATCGACTCGACTATCGACTATCGACTATCGACTATCGACTATCGACTATCGACTATCGACTATCGACTATCGACTATCGACTATCGACTATCGACTATCGACTATCGACTATCGACTATCGACTATCGACTATCGACTATCGACTATCGACTATCGACTATCGACTATCGACTATCGACTATCGACTATCGACTATCGACTATCGACTATCGACTATCGACTATCGACTATCGACTATCGACTATCGACTATCGACTATCGACTATCGACTATCGACTATCGACTATCGACTATCGACTATCGACTATCGACTATCGACTATCGACTATCGACTATCGACTATCGACTATCGACTATCGACTATCGACTATCGACTATCGACTATCGACTATCGACTATCGACTATCGACTATCGACTATCGACTATCGACTATCGACTATCGACTATCGACTATCGACTATCGACTATCGACTATCGACTATCGACTATCGACTATCGACTATCGACTATCGACTATCGACTATCGACTATCGACTATCGACTATCGACTATCGACTATCGACTATCGACTATCGACTATCGACTATCGACTATCGACTATCGACTATCGACTATCGACTATCGACTATCGACTATCGACTATCGACTATCGACTATCGACTATCGACTATCGACTATCGACTATCGACTATCGACTATCGACTATCGACTATCGACTATCGACTATCGACTATCGACTATCGACTATCGACTATCGACTATCGACTATCGACTATCGACTATCGACTATCGACTATCGACTCGACTATCGACTATCGACTATCGACTATCGACTATCGACTATCGACTATCGACTATCGACTATCGACTATCGACTATCGACTATCGACTATCGACTATCGACTATCGACTATCGACTATCGACTCGACTATCGACTCGACTATCGACTCGACTATCGACTCGACTATCGACTCGACTCGACTATCGACTCGACTCGACTATCGACTCGACTATCGACTCGACTATCGACTCGACTATCGACTCGACTATCGACTCGACTCGACTATCGACTCGACTCGACTATCGACTCGACTATCGACTCGACTATCGACTCGACTATCGACTCGACTATCGACTCGTCTATCGACTCGACTATCGACTCGACTATCGACTCGACTATCGACTCGACTATCGACTATCGACTATCGACTCGACTATCGACTCGACTATCGACTCGACTATCGACTATCGACTATAGACTATCGACTATCGACTATCGACTATCGACTATCGACTATCGACTATCGACTATCGACTATCGACTATCGACTATCGACTATCGACTATCGACTATCGACTATCGACTATCGACTATCGACTATCGACTATCGACTATCGACTATCGACTATCGACTATCGACTATCGACTATCGACTATCGACTATCGACTATCGACTATCGACTATCGACTATCGACTATCGACTATCGACTATCGACTATCGACTATCGACTATCGACTATCGACTATCGACTATCGACTATCGACTATCGACTATCGACTATCGACTATCGACTATCGACTATCGACTATCGACTATCGACTATCGACTATCGACTATCGACTATCGACTATCGACTATCGACTATCGACTATCGACTATCGACTATCGACTATCGACTATCGACTATCGACTATCGACTATCGACTATCGACTATCGACTATCGACTATCGACTATCGACTATCGACTATCGACTATCGACTATCGACTATCGACTATCGACTATCGAGTATCGAGTATCGAGTATCGACTATCGACTATCGACTATCGACTATCGACTATCGACTATCGACTATCGACTATCGACTATCGAGTATCGAGTATCACTATCGACTATCGACTATCGACTATCGACTATCGACTATCGACTATCGACTATCGACTATCGACTATCGACTATCGACTATCGACTATCGACTATCGACTATCGACTATCGACTATCGACTATCGACTATCGACTATCGACTATCGACTATCGACTATCGACTATCGACTATCGACTATCGACTATCGACTATCGACTATCGACTATCGACTATCGACTATCGACTATCGACTATCGACTATCGACTATCGACTATCGACTATCGACTATCGACTATCGACTATCGACTATCGACTATCGACTATCGACTATCGACTATCGACTATCGACTATCGACTATCGACTATCGACTATCGACTATCGACTATCGACTATCGACTATCGACTATCGACTATCGACTATCGACTATCGACTATCGACTATCGACTATCGACTATCGACTATCGACTATCGACTATCGACTATCGACTATCGACTATCGACTATCGACTCGTCTATCGACTCGACTATCGACTATCGACTATCGACTATCGACTATCGACTATCGACTATCGACTATCGACTATCGACTATCGACTATCGACTATCGACTATCGACTATCGACTATCGACTATCGACTATCGACTATCGACTATCGACTATCGACTATCGACTATCGACTATCGACTATCGACTATCGACTATCGACTATCGACTATCGACTATCGACTATCGACTATCGACTATCGACTATCGACTATCGACTATCGACTATCGACTATCGACTATCGACTATCGACTATCGACTATCGACTATCGACTATCGACTATCGACTATCGACTATCGACTATCGACTATCGACTATCGACTCGACTATCGACTATCGACTATCGACTATCGACTATCGACTATCGACTATCGACTATCGACTATCGACTATCGACTATCGACTATCGACTATCGACTATCGACTATCGACTATCGACTATCGACTATCGACTATCGACTCGTCTATCGACTCGACTATCGACTCGACTATCGACTCGACTATCGACTCGACTATCGACTCGACTATCGACTATCGACTATCGACTATCGACTATCGACTATCGACTATCGACTATCGACTATCGACTATCGACTATCGACTATCGACTATCGACTATCGACTCGACTATCGACTCGACTATCGACTCGACTATCGACTCGACTATCGACTCGACTCGACTATCGACTCGACTCGACTATCGACTCGACTATCGACTCGACTATCGACTCGACTATCGACTCGACTATCGACTCGACTATCGACTATCGACTATCGACTATCGACTATCGACTATCGACTATCGACTATCGACTATCGACTATCGACTATCGACTATCGACTATCGACTATCGACTATCGACTATCGACTATCGACTATCGACTATCGACTATCGACTATCGACTATCGACTATCGACTATCGACTATCGACTATCGACTATCGACTATCGACTATCGACTATCGACTATCGACTATCGACTATCGACTATCGACTATCGACTATCGACTATCGACTATCGACTCGACTCGACTATCGACTCGACTATCGACTCGACTATCGACTCGACTATCGACTATCGACTATCGACTATCGACTATCGACTATCGACTATCGACTATCGACTATCGACTATCGACTATCGACTATCGACTATCGACTATCGACTATCGACTATCGACTATCGAGTATCGAGTATCGACTATCGACTATCGACTATCGACTATCGACTATCGACTATCGACTATCGACTATCGACTATCGAGTATCGAGTATCGACTATCGACTATCGACTATCGACTATCGACTATCGACTATCGACTATCGACTATCGACTATCGACTATCGACTATCGACTATCGACTATCGACTATCGACTATCGACTATCGACTATCGACTATCGACTATCGACTATCGACTATCGACTATCGACTATCGACTCGACTATCGACTCGTCTATCGACTCGACTATCGACTCGACTATCGACTCGACTATCGACTCGACTATCGACTCGACTATCGACTCGACTATCGACTCGACTATCGACTCGACTATCGACTCGACTATCGACTCGACTATCGACTCGTCTATCGACTCGACTATCGACTCGACTATCGACTATCGACTATCGACTATCGACTATCGACTATCGACTATCGACTATCGACTATCGACTATCGACTATCGACTATCGACTATCGACTATCGACTATCGACTATCGACTATCGACTATCGACTATCGACTATCGACTATCGACTATCGACTATCGACTATCGACTATCGACTATCGACTATCGACTATCGACTATCGACTATCGACTATCGACTATCGACTATCGACTATCGACTATCGACTATCGACTATCGACTATCGACTATCGACTATCGACTATCGACTATCGACTATCGACTATCGACTATCGACTATCGACTATCGAGTATCGAGTATCGACTATCGACTATCGACTATCGACTATCGACTATCGACTATCGACTATCGACTATCGACTATCGACTATCGACTATCGACTATCGACTATCGACTATCGACTATCGACTATCGACTATCGACTATCGACTATCGACTATCGACTATCGACTATCGACTATCGACTATCGACTATCGACTATCGACTATCGACTATCGACTATCGACTATCGACTATCGACTATCGACTATCGACTATCGACTATCGACTATCGACTATCGACTATCGACTATCGACTATCGACTATCGACTATCGACTATCGACTATCGACTATCGACTATCGACTATCGACTATCGACTATCGACTATCGACTATCGACTATCGACTATCGACTATCGACTATCGACTATCGACTATCGACTATCGACTATCGACTATCGACTATCGACTATCGACTATCGACTATCGACTATCGACTATCGACTATCGACTATCGACTATCGACTATCGACTATCGACTATCGACTATCGACTATCGACTATCGACTCGACTATCGACTATCGACTATCGACTATCGACTATCGACTATCGACTATCGACTATCGACTATCGACTATCGACTATCGACTATCGACTATCGACTATCGACTATCGACTATCGACTATCGACTATCGACTATCGACTATCGACTATCGACTATCGACTATCGACTATCGACTATCGACTATCGACTATCGACTATCGACTATCGACTATCGACTATCGACTATCGACTATCGACTATCGACTATCGACTATCGACTATCGACTATCGACTATCGACTATCGACTATCGACTATCGACTATCGACTATCGACTATCGACTATCGACTATCGACTATCGACTATCGACTATCGACTATCGACTATCGACTATCGACTATCGACTATCGACTATCGACTATCGACTATCGACTATCGACTATCGACTATCGACTATCGACTATCGACTATCGACTATCGACTATCGACTATCGACTATCGACTATCGACTATCGACTATCGACTATCGACTATCGACTATCGACTATCGACTATCGACTATCGACTATCGACTATCGACTATCGACTATCGACTATCGACTATCGACTATCGACTATCGACTATCGACTATCGACTATCGACTATCGACTATCGACTATCGACTATCGACTATCGACTATCGACTATCGACTATCGACTATCGACTCGACTATCGACTATCGACTATCGACTATCGACTATCGACTATCGACTATCGACTATCGACTATCGACTATCGACTATCGACTATCGACTATCGACTATCGACTCGTCTATCGACTCGACTATCGACTATCGACTATCGACTATCGACTATCGACTATCGACTATCGACTATCGACTATCGACTATCGACTATCGACTATCGACTATCGACTATCGACTATCGACTATCGACTATCGACTATCGACTATCGACTATCGACTATCGACTATCGACTATCGACTATCGACTATCGACTATCGACTATCGACTATCGACTATCGACTATCGACTCGTCTATCGACTCGACTATCGACTATCGACTATCGACTATCGACTATCGACTATCGACTATCGACTATCGACTATCGACTATCGACTATCGACTATCGACTATCGACTATCGACTATCGACTATCGACTATCGACTATCGACTATCGACTATCGACTATCGACTATCGACTATCGACTATCGACTATCGACTATCGACTATCGACTATCGACTATCGACTATCGACTATCGACTATCGACTATCGACTATCGACTATCGACTATCGACTATCGACTATCGACTATCGACTATCGACTATCGACTATCGACTATCGACTATCGACTCGACTATCGACTATCGACTATCGACTATCGACTATCGACTATCGACTATCGACTATCGACTATCGACTATCGACTATCGACTATCGACTATCGACTATCGACTATCGACTATCGACTATCGACTATCGACTCGTCTATCGACTCGACTATCGACTCGACTATCGACTCGACTATCGACTCGACTATCGACTCGACTATCGACTATCGACTATCGACTATCGACTATCGACTATCGACTATCGACTATCGACTATCGACTATCGACTATCGACTATCGACTATCGACTATCGACTATCGACTCGACTATCGACTCGACTATCGACTCGACTATCGACTCGACTATCGACTCGACTCGACTATCGACTCGACTCGACTATCGACTCGACTATCGACTCGACTATCGACTCGACTATCGACTCGACTATCGACTCGACTATCGACTATCGACTATCGACTATCGACTATCGACTATCGACTATCGACTATCGACTATCGACTATCGACTATCGACTATCGACTATCGACTATCGACTATCGACTATCGACTATCGACTATCGACTATCGACTATCGACTATCGACTATCGACTATCGACTATCGACTATCGACTATCGACTATCGACTATCGACTATCGACTATCGACTATCGACTATCGACTATCGACTATCGACTATCGACTATCGACTATCGACTATCGACTATCGACTATCGACTCGACTCGACTATCGACTCGACTATCGACTCGACTATCGACTCGACTATCGACTCGACTATCGACTATCGACTATCGACTATCGACTATCGACTATCGACTATCGACTATCGACTATCGACTATCGACTATCGACTATCGACTATCGACTATCGACTATCGACTATCGACTATCGAGTATCGAGTATCGACTATCGACTATCGACTATCGACTATCGACTATCGACTATCGACTATCGACTATCGACTATCGAGTATCGAGTATCGACTATCGACTATCGACTATCGACTATCGACTATCGACTATCGACTATCGACTATCGACTATCGACTATCGACTATCGACTATCGACTATCGACTATCGACTATCGACTATCGACTATCGACTATCGACTATCGACTATCGACTCGACTATCGACTCGTCTATCGACTCGACTATCGACTCGACTATCGACTCGACTATCGACTCGACTATCGACTCGACTATCGACTCGACTATCGACTCGACTATCGACTCGACTATCGACTCGACTATCGACTCGACTATCGACTCGTCTATCGACTCGACTATCGACTCGACTATCGACTATCGACTATCGACTATCGACTATCGACTATCGACTATCGACTATCGACTATCGACTATCGACTATCGACTATCGACTATCGACTATCGACTATCGACTATCGACTATCGACTATCGACTATCGACTATCGACTATCGACTATCGACTATCGACTATCGACTATCGACTATCGACTATCGACTATCGACTATCGACTATCGACTATCGACTATCGACTATCGACTATCGACTATCGACTATCGACTATCGACTATCGACTATCGACTATCGACTATCGACTATCGACTATCGACTATCGACTATCGACTATCGACTATCGACTATCGACTATCGACTATCGACTATCGAGTATCGACTATCGACTATCGACTATCGACTATCGACTATCGACTATCGACTATCGACTATCGACTATCGACTATCGACTATCGACTATCGACTATCGACTATCGACTATCGACTATCGACTATCGACTATCGACTATCGACTATCGACTATCGACTATCGACTATCGACTATCGACTATGACTATCGACTATCGACTATCGACTATCGACTATCGACTATCGACTATCGACTATCGACTATCGACTATCGACTATCGACTATCGACTATCGACTATCGACTATCGACTATCGACTATCGACTATCGACTATCGACTATCGACTATCGACTATCGACTATCGACTATCGACTATCGACTATCGACTATCGACTATCGACTATCGACTATCGACTATCGACTATCGACTATCGACTATCGACTATCGACTATCGACTATCGACTATCGACTATCGACTATCGACTATCGACTATCGACTATCGACTATCGACTATCGACTATCGACTATCGACTATCGACTATCGACTATCGACTATCGACTATCGACTATCGACTATCGACTATCGACTATCGACTATCGACTATCGACTATCGACTATCGACTATCGACTATCGACTATCGACTATCGACTATCGACTATCGACTATCGACTATCGACTATCGACTATCGACTATCGACTATCGACTATCGACTATCGACTATCGACTATCGACTATCGACTATCGACTATCGACTATCGACTATCGACTATCGACTATCGACTATCGACTATCGACTATCGACTATCGACTATCGACTATCGACTATCGACTATCGACTATCGACTATCGACTATCGACTATCGACTATCGACTATCGACTATCGACTATCGACTATCGACTATCGACTATCGACTATCGACTATCGACTATCGACTATCGACTATCGACTATCGACTATCGACTATCGACTATCGACTATCGACTATCGACTATCGACTATCGACTATCGACTATCGACTATCGACTATCGACTATCGACTATCGACTATCGACTATCGACTATCGACTATCGACTATCGACTATCGACTATCGACTATCGACTATCGACTATCGACTATCGACTATCGACTATCGACTATCGACTATCGACTATCGACTATCGACTATCGACTATCGACTATCGACTATCGACTATCGACTATCGACTATCGACTATCGACTATCGACTATCGACTATCGACTATCGACTATCGACTATCGACTATCGACTATCGACTATCGACTATCGACTATCGACTATCGACTATCGACTATCGACTATCGACTATCGACTATCGACTATCGACTATCGACTATCGACTATCGACTATCGACTATCGACTATCGACTATCGACTATCGACTATCGACTATCGACTATCGACTATCGACTATCGACTATCGACTATCGACTATCGACTATCGACTATCGACTATCGACTATCGACTATCGACTATCGACTATCGACTATCGACTATCGACTATCGACTATCGACTATCGACTATCGACTATCGACTATCGACTATCGACTATCGACTATCGACTATCGACTATCGACTATCGACTATCGACTATCGACTATCGACTATCGACTATCGACTATCGACTATCGACTATCGACTATCGACTATCGACTATCGACTATCGACTATCGACTATCGACTATCGACTATCGACTATCGACTATCGACTATCGACTATCGACTATCGACTATCGACTATCGACTATCGACTATCGACTATCGACTATCGACTATCGACTATCGACTATCGACTATCGACTATCGACTATCGACTATCGACTATCGACTATCGACTATCGACTATCGACTATCGACTATCGACTATCGACTATCGACTATCGACTATCGACTATCGACTATCGACTATCGACTATCGACTATCGACTATCGACTATCGACTATCGACTATCGACTATCGACTATCGACTATCGACTATCGACTATCGACTATCGACTATCGACTATCGACTATCGACTATCGACTATCGACTATCGACTATCGACTATCGACTATCGACTATCGACTATCGACTATCGACTATCGACTATCGACTATCGACTATCGACTATCGACTATCGACTATCGACTATCGACTATCGACTATCGACTATCGACTATCGACTATCGACTATCGACTATCGACTATCGACTATCGACTATCGACTATCGACTATCGACTATCGACTATCGACTATCGACTATCGACTATCGACTATCGACTATCGACTATCGACTATCGACTATCTACGACTATCGACTATCGACTATCGACTATCGACTATCGACTATCGACTATCGACTATCGACTATCGACTATCGACTATCGACTATCGACTATCGACTATCGACTATCGACTATCGACTATCGACTATCGACTATCGACTATCGACTATCGACTATCGACTATCGACTATCGACTATCGACTATCGACTATCGACTATCGACTATCGACTATCGACTATCGACTATCGACTATCGACTATCGACTATCGACTATCGACTATCGACTATCGACTATCGACTATCGACTATCGACTATCGACTATCGACTATCGACTATCGACTATCGACTATCGACTATCGACTATCGACTATCGACTATCGACTATCGACTATCGACTATCGACTATCGACTATCGACTATCGACTATCGACTATCGACTATCGACTATCGACTATCGACTATCGACTATCGACTATCGACTATCGACTATCGACTATCGACTATCGACTATCGACTATCGACTATCGACTATCGACTATCGACTATCGACTATCGACTATCGACTATCGACTATCGACTATCGACTATCGACTATCGACTATCGACTATCGACTATCGACTATCGACTATCGACTATCGACTATCGACTATCGACTATCGACTATCGACTATCGACTATCGACTATCGACTATCGACTATCGACTATCGACTATCGACTATCGACTATCGACTATCGACTATCGACTATCGACTATCGACTATCGACTATCGACTATCGACTATCGACTATCGACTATCGACTATCGACTATCGACTATCGACTATCGACTATCGACTATCGACTATCGACTATCGACTATCGACTATCGACTATCGACTATCGACTATCGACTATCGACTATCGACTATCGACTATCGACTATCGACTATCGACTATCGACTATCGACTATCGACTATCGACTATCGACTATCGACTATCGACTATCGACTATCGACTATCGACTATCGACTATCGACTATCGACTATCGACTATCGACTATCGACTATCGACTATCGACTATCGACTATCGACTATCGACTATCGACTATCGACTATCGACTATCGACTATCGACTATCGACTATCGACTATCGACTATCGACTATCGACTATCGACTATCGACTATCGACTATCGACTATCGACTATCGACTATCGACTATCGACTATCGACTATCGACTATCGACTATCGACTATCGACTATCGACTATCGACTATCGACTATCGACTATCGACTATCGACTATCGACTATCGACTATCGACTATCGACTATCGACTATCGACTATCGACTATCGACTATCGACTATCGACTATCGACTATCGACTATCGACTATCGACTATCGACTATCGACTATCGACTATCGACTATCGACTATCGACTATCGACTATCGACTATCGACTATCGACTATCGACTATCGACTATCGACTATCGACTATCGACTATCGACTATCGACTATCGACTATCGACTATCGACTATCGACTATCGACTATCGACTATCGACTATCGACTATCGACTATCGACTATCGACTATCGACTATCGACTATCGACTATCGACTATCGACTATCGACTATCGACTATCGACTATCGACTATCGACTATCGACTATCGACTATCGACTATCGACTATCGACTATCGACTATCGACTATCGACTATCGACTATCGACTATCGACTATCGACTATCGACTATCGACTATCGACTATCGACTATCGACTATCGACTATCGACTATCGACTATCGACTATCGACTATCGACTATCGACTATCGACTATCGACTATCGACTATCGACTATCGACTATCGACTATCGACTATCGACTATCGACTATCGACTATCGACTATCGACTATCGACTATCGACTATCGACTATCGACTATCGACTATCGACTATCGACTATCGACTATCGACTATCGACTATCGACTATCGACTATCGACTATCGACTATCGACTATCGACTATCGACTATCGACTATCGACTATCGACTATCGACTATCGACTATCGACTATCGACTATCGACTATCGACTATCGACTATCGACTATCGACTATCGACTATCGACTATCGACTATCGACTATCGACTATCGACTATCGACTATCGACTATCGACTATCGACTATCGACTATCGACTATCGACTATCGACTATCGACTATCGACTATCGACTATCGACTATCGACTATCGACTATCGACTATCGACTATCGACTATCGACTATCGACTATCGACTATCGACTATCGACTATCGACTATCGACTATCGACTATCGACTATCGACTATCGACTATCGACTATCGACTATCGACTATCGACTATCGACTATCGACTATCGACTATCGACTATCGACTATCGACTATCGACTATCGACTATCGACTATCGACTATCGACTATCGACTATCGACTATCGACTATCGACTATCGACTATCGACTATCGACTATCGACTATCGACTATCGACTATCGACTATCGACTATCGACTATCGACTATCGACTATCGACTATCGACTATCGACTATCGACTATCGACTATCGACTATCGACTATCGACTATCGACTATCGACTATCGACTATCGACTATCGACTATCGACTATCGACTATCGACTATCGACTATCGACTATCGACTATCGACTATCGACTATCGACTATCGACTATCGACTATCGACTATCGACTATCGACTATCGACTATCGACTATCGACTATCGACTATCGACTATCGACTATCGACTATCGACTATCGACTATCGACTATCGACTATCGACTATCGACTATCGACTATCGACTATCGACTATCGACTATCGACTATCGACTATCGACTATCGACTATCGACTATCGACTATCGACTATCGACTATCGACTATCGACTATCGACTATCGACTATCGACTATCGACTATCGACTATCGACTATCGACTATCGACTATCGACTATCGACTATCGACTATCGACTATCGACTATCGACTATCGACTATCGACTATCGACTATCGACTATCGACTATCGACTATCGACTATCGACTATCGACTATCGACTATCGACTATCGACTATCGACTATCGACTATCGACTATCGACTATCGACTATCGACTATCGACTATCGACTATCGACTATCGACTATCGACTATCGACTATCGACTATCGACTATCGACTATCGACTATCGACTATCGACTATCGACTATCGACTATCGACTATCGACTATCGACTATCGACTATCGACTATCGACTATCGACTATCGACTATCGACTATCGACTATCGACTATCGACTATCGACTATCGACTATCGACTATCGACTATCGACTATCGACTATCGACTATCGACTATCGACTATCGACTATCGACTATCGACTATCGACTATCGACTATCGACTATCGACTATCGACTATCGACTATCGACTATCGACTATCGACTATCGACTATCGACTATCGACTATCGACTATCGACTATCGACTATCGACTATCGACTATCGACTATCGACTATCGACTATCGACTATCGACTATCGACTATCGACTATCGACTATCGACTATCGACTATCGACTATCGACTATCGACTATCGACTATCGACTATCGACTATCGACTATCGACTATCGACTATCGACTATCGACTATCGACTATCGACTATCGACTATCGACTATCGACTATCGACTATCGACTATCGACTATCGACTATCGACTATCGACTATCGACTATCGACTATCGACTATCGACTATCGACTATCGACTATCGACTATCGACTATCGACTATCGACTATCGACTATCGACTATCGACTATCGACTATCGACTATCGACTATCGACTATCGACTATCGACTATCGACTATCGACTATCGACTATCGACTATCGACTATCGACTATCGACTATCGACTATCGACTATCGACTATCGACTATCGACTATCGACTATCGACTATCGACTATCGACTATCGACTATCGACTATCGACTATCGACTATCGACTATCGACTATCGACTATCGACTATCGACTATCGACTATCGACTATCGACTATCGACTATCGACTATCGACTATCGACTATCGACTATCGACTATCGACTATCGACTATCGACTATCGACTATCGACTATCGACTATCGACTATCGACTATCGACTATCGACTATCGACTATCGACTATCTATCGACTCGACTATCGACTATCGACTATCGACTATCGACTATCGACTATCGACTATCGACTATCGACTATCGACTATCGACTATCGACTATCGACTATCGACTATCGACTATCGACTATCGACTATCGACTATCGACTATCGACTATCGACTATCGACTATCGACTATCGACTATCGACTATCGACTATCGACTATCGACTATCGACTATCGACTATCGACTATCGACTATCGACTATCGACTATCGACTATCGACTATCGACTATCGACTATCGACTATCGACTATCGACTATCGACTATCGACTATCGACTATCGACTATCGACTATCGACTATCGACTATCGACTATCGACTATCGACTATCGACTATCGACTATCGACTATCGACTATCGACTATCGACTATCGACTATCGACTATCGACTATCGACTATCGACTATCGACTATCGACTATCGACTATCGACTATCGACTATCGACTATCGACTATCGACTATCGACTATCGACTATCGACTATCGACTATCGACTATCGACTATCGACTATCGACTATCGACTATCGACTATCGACTATCGACTATCGACTATCGACTATCGACTATCGACTATCGACTATCGACTATCGACTATCGACTATCGACTATCGACTATCGACTATCGACTATCGACTATCGACTATCGACTATCGACTATCGACTATCGACTATCGACTATCGACTATCGACTATCGACTATCGACTATCGACTATCGACTATCGACTATCGACTATCGACTATCGACTATCGACTATCGACTATCGACTATCGACTATCGACTATCGACTATCGACTATCGACTATCGACTATCGACTATCGACTATCGACTATCGACTATCGACTATCGACTATCGACTATCGACTATCGACTATCGACTATCGACTATCGACTATCGACTATCGACTATCGACTATCGACTATCGACTATCGACTATCGACTATCGACTATCGACTATCGACTATCGACTATCGACTATCGACTATCGACTATCGACTATCGACTATCGACTATCGACTATCGACTATCGACTATCGACTATCGACTATCGACTATCGACTATCGACTATCGACTATCGACTATCGACTATCGACTATCGACTATCGACTATCGACTATCGACTATCGACTATCGACTATCGACTATCGACTATCGACTATCGACTATCGACTATCGACTATCGACTATCGACTATCGACTATCGACTATCGACTATCGACTATCGACTATCGACTATCGACTATCGACTATCGACTATCGACTATCGACTATCGACTATCGACTATCGACTATCGACTATCGACTATCGACTATCGACTATCGACTATCGACTATCGACTATCGACTATCGACTATCGACTATCGACTATCGACTATCGACTATCGACTATCGACTATCGACTATCGACTATCGACTATCGACTATCGACTATCGACTATCGACTATCGACTATCGACTATCGACTATCGACTATCGACTATCGACTATCGACTATCGACTATCGACTATCGACTATCGACTATCGACTATCGACTATCGACTATCGACTATCGACTATCGACTATCGACTATCGACTATCGACTATCGACTATCGACTATCGACTATCGACTATCGACTATCGACTATCGACTATCGACTATCGACTATCGACTATCGACTATCGACTATCGACTATCGACTATCGACTATCGACTATCGACTATCGACTATCGACTATCGACTATCGACTATCGACTATCGACTATCGACTATCGACTATCGACTATCGACTATCGACTATCGACTATCGACTATCGACTATCGACTATCGACTATCGACTATCGACTATCGACTATCGACTATCGACTATCGACTATCGACTATCGACTATCGACTATCGACTATCGACTATCGACTATCGACTATCGACTATCGACTATCGACTATCGACTATCGACTATCGACTATCGACTATCGACTATCGACTATCGACTATCGACTATCGACTATCGACTATCGACTATCGACTATCGACTATCGACTATCGACTATCGACTATCGACTATCGACTATCGACTATCGACTATCGACTATCGACTATCGACTATCGACTATCGACTATCGACTATCGACTATCGACTATCGACTATCGACTATCGACTATCGACTATCGACTATCGACTATCGACTATCGACTATCGACTATCGACTATCGACTATCGACTATCGACTATCGACTATCGACTATCGACTATCGACTATCGACTATCGACTATCGACTATCGACTATCGACTATCGACTATCGACTATCGACTATCGACTATCGACTATCGACTATCGACTATCGACTATCGACTATCGACTATCGACTATCGACTATCGACTATCGACTATCGACTATCGACTATCGACTATCGACTATCGACTATCGACTATCGACTATCGACTATCGACTATCGACTATCGACTATCGACTATCGACTATCGACTATCGACTATCGACTATCGACTATCGACTATCGACTATCGACTATCGACTATCGACTATCGACTATCGACTATCGACTATCGACTATCGACTATCGACTATCGACTATCGACTATCGACTATCGACTATCGACTATCGACTATCGACTATCGACTATCGACTATCGACTATCGACTATCGACTATCGACTATCGACTATCGACTATCGACTATCGACTATCGACTATCGACTATCGACTATCGACTATCGACTATCGACTATCGACTATCGACTATCGACTATCGACTATCGACTATCGACTATCGACTATCGACTATCGACTATCGACTATCGACTATCGACTATCGACTATCGACTATCGACTATCGACTATCGACTATCGACTATCGACTATCGACTATCGACTATCGACTATCGACTATCGACTATCGACTATCGACTATCGACTATCGACTATCGACTATCGACTATCGACTATCGACTATCGACTATCGACTATCGACTATCGACTATCGACTATCGACTATCGACTATCGACTATCGACTATCGACTATCGACTATCGACTATCGACTATCGACTATCGACTATCGACTATCGACTATCGACTATCGACTATCGACTATCGACTATCGACTATCGACTATCGACTATCGACTATCGACTATCGACTATCGACTATCGACTATCGACTATCGACTATCGACTATCGACTATCGACTATCGACTATCGACTATCGACTATCGACTATCGACTATCGACTATCGACTATCGACTATCGACTATCGACTATCGACTATCGACTATCGACTCGACTATCGACTATCGACTACGACTATCGACTATCGACTATCGACTATCGACTATCGACTATCGACTATCGACTATCGACTATCGACTATCGACTATCGACTATCGACTATCGACTATCGACTATCGACTATCGACTATCGACTATCGACTATCGACTATCGACTATCGACTATCGACTATCGACTATCGACTATCGACTATCGACTATCGACTATCGACTATCGACTATCGACTATCGACTATCGACTATCGACTATCGACTATCGACTATCGACTATCGACTATCGACTATCGACTATCGACTATCGACTATCGACTATCGACTATCGACTATCGACTATCGACTATCGACTATCGACTATCGACTATCGACTATCGACTATCGACTATCGACTATCGACTATCGACTATCGACTATCGACTATCGACTATCGACTATCGACTATCGACTATCGACTATCGACTATCGACTATCGACTATCGACTATCGACTATCGACTATCGACTATCGACTATCGACTATCGACTATCGACTATCGACTATCGACTATCGACTATCGACTATCGACTATCGACTATCGACTATCGACTATCGACTATCGACTATCGACTATCGACTATCGACTATCGACTATCGACTATCGACTATCGACTATCGACTATCGACTATCGACTATCGACTATCGACTATCGACTATCGACTATCGACTATCGACTATCGACTATCGACTATCGACTATCGACTATCGACTATCGACTATCGACTATCGACTATCGACTATCGACTATCGACTATCGACTATCGACTATCGACTATCGACTATCGACTATCGACTATCGACTATCGACTATCGACTATCGACTATCGACTATCGACTATCGACTATCGACTATCGACTATCGACTATCGACTATCGACTATCGACTATCGACTATCGACTATCGACTATCGACTATCGACTATCGACTATCGACTATCGACTATCGACTATCGACTATCGACTATCGACTATCGACTATCGACTATCGACTATCGACTATCGACTATCGACTATCGACTATCGACTATCGACTATCGACTATCGACTATCGACTATCGACTATCGACTATCGACTATCGACTATCGACTATCGACTATCGACTATCGACTATCGACTATCGACTATCGACTATCGACTATCGACTATCGACTATCGACTATCGACTATCGACTATCGACTATCGACTATCGACTATCGACTATCGACTATCGACTATCGACTATCGACTATCGACTATCGACTATCGACTATCGACTATCGACTATCGACTATCGACTATCGACTATCGACTATCGACTATCGACTATCGACTATCGACTATCGACTATCGACTATCGACTATCGACTATCGACTATCGACTATCGACTATCGACTATCGACTATCGACTATCGACTATCGACTATCGACTATCGACTATCGACTATCGACTATCGACTATCGACTATCGACTATCGACTATCGACTATCGACTATCGACTATCGACTATCGACTATCGACTATCGACTATCGACTATCGACTATCGACTATCGACTATCGACTATCGACTATCGACTATCGACTATCGACTATCGACTATCGACTATCGACTATCGACTATCGACTATCGACTATCGACTATCGACTATCGACTATCGACTATCGACTATCGACTATCGACTATCGACTATCGACTATCGACTATCGACTATCGACTATCGACTATCGACTATCGACTATCGACTATCGACTATCGACTATCGACTATCGACTATCGACTATCGACTATCGACTATCGACTATCGACTATCGACTATCGACTATCGACTATCGACTATCGACTATCGACTATCGACTATCGACTATCGACTATCGACTATCGACTATCGACTATCGACTATCGACTATCGACTATCGACTATCGACTATCGACTATCGACTATCGACTATCGACTATCGACTATCGACTATCGACTATCGACTATCGACTATCGACTATCGACTATCGACTATCGACTATCGACTATCGACTATCGACTATCGACTATCGACTATCGACTATCGACTATCGACTATCGACTATCGACTATCGACTATCGACTATCGACTATCGACTATCGACTATCGACTATCGACTATCGACTATCGACTATCGACTATCGACTATCGACTATCGACTATCGACTATCGACTATCGACTATCGACTATCGACTATCGACTATCGACTATCGACTATCGACTATCGACTATCGACTATCGACTATCGACTATCGACTATCGACTATCGACTATCGACTATCGACTATCGACTATCGACTATCGACTATCGACTATCGACTATCGACTATCGACTATCGACTATCGACTATCGACTATCGACTATCGACTATCGACTATCGACTATCGACTATCGACTATCGACTATCGACTATCGACTATCGACTATCGACTATCGACTATCGACTATCGACTATCGACTATCGACTATCGACTATCGACTATCGACTATCGACTATCGACTATCGACTATCGACTATCGACTATCGACTATCGACTATCGACTATCGACTATCGACTATCGACTATCGACTATCGACTATCGACTATCGACTATCGACTATCGACTATCGACTATCGACTATCGACTATCGACTATCGACTATCGACTATCGACTATCGACTATCGACTATCGACTATCGACTATCGACTATCGACTATCGACTATCGACTATCGACTATCGACTATCGACTATCGACTATCGACTATCGACTATCGACTATCGACTATCGACTATCGACTATCGACTATCGACTATCGACTATCGACTATCGACTATCGACTATCGACTATCGACTATCGACTATCGACTATCGACTATCGACTATCGACTATCGACTATCGACTATCGACTATCGACTATCGACTATCGACTATCGA
This sequence comes from Pemphredon lugubris, assembly GCA_933228935.1. Taxonomy (NCBI): domain Eukaryota; kingdom Metazoa; phylum Arthropoda; class Insecta; order Hymenoptera; family Crabronidae; genus Pemphredon; species Pemphredon lugubris. Next base: position 37,642,438 of record OW121815.1, on the reverse strand, counting down.
CTATCGACTATCGACTATCGACTATCGACTATCGACTATCGACTATCGACTATCGACTATCGACTATCGACTATCGACTATCGACTATCGACTATCGACTATCGACTATCGACTATCGACTATCGACTATCGACTATCGACTATCGACTATCGACTATCGACTATCGACTATCGACTATCGACTATCGACTATCGACTATCGACTATCGACTATCGACTATCGACTATCGACTATCGACTATCGACTATCGACTATCGACTATCGACTATCGACTATCGACTATCGACTATCGACTATCGACTATCGACTATCGACTATCGACTATCGACTATCGACTATCGACTATCGACTATCGACTATCGACTATCGACTATCGACTATCGACTATCGACTATCGACTATCGACTATCGACTATCGACTATCGACTATCGACTATCGACTATCGACTATCGACTATCGACTATCGACTATCGACTATCGACTATCGACTATCGACTATCGACTATCGACTATCGACTATCGACTATCGACTATCGACTATCGACTATCGACTATCGACTATCGACTATCGACTATCGACTATCGACTATCGACTATCGACTATCGACTATCGACTATCGACTATCGACTATCGACTATCGACTATCGACTATCGACTATCGACTATCGACTATCGACTATCGACTATCGACTATCGACTATCGACTATCGACTATCGACTATCGACTATCGACTATCGACTATCGACTATCGACTATCGACTATCGACTATCGACTATCGACTATCGACTATCGACTATCGACTATCGACTATCGACTATCGACTATCGACTATCGACTATCGACTATCGACTATCGACTATCGACTATCGACTATCGACTATCGACTATCGACTATCGACTATCGACTATCGACTATCGACTATCGACTATCGACTATCGACTATCGACTATCGACTATCGACTATCGACTATCGACTATCGACTATCGACTATCGACTATCGACTATCGACTATCGACTATCGACTATCGACTATCGACTATCGACTATCGACTATCGACTATCGACTATCGACTATCGACTATCGACTATCGACTATCGACTATCGACTATCGACTATCGACTATCGACTATCGACTATCGACTATCGACTATCGACTATCGACTATCGACTATCGACTATCGACTATCGACTATCGACTATCGACTATCGACTATCGACTATCGACTATCGACTATCGACTATCGACTATCGACTATCGACTATCGACTATCGACTATCGACTATCGACTATCGACTATCGACTATCGACTATCGACTATCGACTATCGACTATCGACTATCGACTATCGACTATCGACTATCGACTATCGACTATCGACTATCGACTATCGACTATCGACTATCGACTATCGACTATCGACTATCGACTATCGACTATCGACTATCGACTATCGACTATCGACTATCGACTATCGACTATCGACTATCGACTATCGACTATCGACTATCGACTATCGACTATCGACTATCGACTATCGACTATCGACTATCGACTATCGACTATCGACTATCGACTATCGACTATCGACTATCGACTATCGACTATCGACTATCGACTATCGACTATCGACTATCGACTATCGACTATCGACTATCGACTATCGACTATCGACTATCGACTATCGACTATCGACTATCGACTATCGACTATCGACTATCGACTATCGACTATCGACTATCGACTATCGACTATCGACTATCGACTATCGACTATCGACTATCGACTATCGACTATCGACTATCGACTATCGACTATCGACTATCGACTATCGACTATCGACTATCGACTATCGACTATCGACTATCGACTATCGACTATCGACTATCGACTATCGACTATCGACTATCGACTATCGACTATCGACTATCGACTATCGACTATCGACTATCGACTATCGACTATCGACTATCGACTATCGACTATCGACTATCGACTATCGACTATCGACTATCGACTATCGACTATCGACTATCGACTATCGACTATCGACTATCGACTATCGACTATCGACTATCGACTATCGACTATCGACTATCGACTATCGACTATCGACTATCGACTATCGACTATCGACTATCGACTATCGACTATCGACTATCGACTATCGACTATCGACTATCGACTATCGACTATCGACTATCGACTATCGATTGCTATCGACTATCGACTATCGACTATCGACTATCGACTATCGACTATCGACTATCGACTATCGACTATCGACTATCGACTATCGACTATCGACTATCGACTATCGACTATCGACTATCGACTATCGACTATCGACTATCGACTATCGACTATCGACTATCGACTATCGACTATCGACTATCGACTATCGACTATCGACTATCGACTATCGACTATCGACTATTCGACTATCGACTATCGACTATCGACTATCGACTATCGACTATCGACTATCGACTATCGACTATCGACTATCGACTATCGACTATCGACTATCGACTATCGACTATCGACTATCGACTATCGACTATCGACTATCGACTATCGACTATCGACTATCGACTATCGACTATCGACTATCGACTATCGACTATCGACTATCGACTATCGACTATCGACTATCGACTATCGACTATCGACTATCGACTATCGACTATCGACTATCGACTATCGACTATCGACTATCGACTATCGACTATCGACTATCGACTATCGACTATCGACTATCGACTATCGACTATCGACTATCGACTATCGACTATCGACTATCGACTATCGACTATCGACTATCGACTATCGACTATCGACTATCGACTATCGACTATCGACTATCGACTATCGACTATCGACTATCGACTATCGACTATCGACTATCGACTATCGACTATCGACTATCGACTATCGACTATCGACTATCGACTATCGACTATCGACTATCGACTATCGACTATCGACTATCGACTATCGACTATCGACTATCGACTATCGACTATCGACTATCGACTATCGACTATCGACTATCGACTATCGACTATCGACTATCGACTATCGACTATCGACTATCGACTATCGACTATCGACTATCGACTATCGACTATCGACTATCGACTATCGACTATCGACTATCGACTATCGACTATCGACTATCGACTATCGACTATCGACTATCGACTATCGACTATCGACTATCGACTATCGACTATCGACTATCGACTATCGACTATCGACTATCGACTATCGACTATCGACTATCGACTATCGACTATCGACTATCGACTATCGACTATCGACTATCGACTATCGACTATCGACTATCGACTATCGACTATCGACTATCGACTATCGACTATCGACTATCGACTATCGACTATCGACTATCGACTATCGACTATCGACTATCGACTATCGACTATCGACTATCGACTATCGACTATCGACTATCGACTATCGACTATCGACTATCGACTATCGACTATCGACTATCGACTATCGACTATCGACTATCGACTATCGACTATCGACTATCGACTATCGACTATCGACTATCGACTATCGACTATCGACTATCGACTATCGACTATCGACTATCGACTATCGACTATCGACTATCGACTATCGACTATCGACTATCGACTATCGACTATCGACTATCGACTATCGACTATCGACTATCGACTATCGACTATCGACTATCGACTATCGACTATCGACTATCGACTATCGACTATCGACTATCGACTATCGACTATCGACTATCGACTATCGACTATCGACTATCGACTATCGACTATCGACTATCGACTATCGACTATCGACTATCGACTATCGACTATCGACTATCGACTATCGACTATCGACTATCGACTATCGACTATCGACTATCGACTATCGACTATCGACTATCGACTATCGACTATCGACTATCGACTATCGACTATCGACTATCGACTATCGACTATCGACTATCGACTATCGACTATCGACTATCGACTATCGACTATCGACTATCGACTATCGACTATCGACTATCGACTATCGACTATCGACTATCGACTATCGACTATCGACTATCGACTATCGACTATCGACTATCGACTATCGACTATCGACTATCGACTATCGACTATCGACTATCGACTATCGACTATCGACTATCGACTATCGACTATCGACTATCGACTATCGACTATCGACTATCGACTATCGACTATCGACTATCGACTATCGACTATCGACTATCGACTATCGACTATCGACTATCGACTATCGACTATCGACTATCGACTATCGACTATCGACTATCGACTATCGACTATCGACTATCGACTATCGACTATCGACTATCGACTATCGACTATCGACTATCGACTATCGACTATCGACTATCGACTATCGACTATCGACTATCGACTATCGACTATCGACTATCGACTATCGACTATCGACTATCGACTATCGACTATCGACTATCGACTATCGACTATCGACTATCGACTATCGACTATCGACTATCGACTATCGACTATCGACTATCGACTATCGACTATCGACTATCGACTATCGACTATCGACTATCGACTATCGACTATCGACTATCGACTATCGACTATCGACTATCGACTATCGACTATCGACTATCGACTATCGACTATCGACTATCGACTATCGACTATCGACTATCGACTATCGACTATCGACTATCGACTATCGACTATCGACTATCGACTATCGACTATCGACTATCGACTATCGACTATCGACTATCGACTATCGACTATCGACTATCGACTATCGACTATCGACTATCGACTATCGACTATCGACTATCGACTATCGACTATCGACTATCGACTATCGACTATCGACTATCGACTATCGACTATCGACTATCGACTATCGACTATCGACTATCGACTATCGACTATCGACTATCGACTATCGACTATCGACTATCGACTATCGACTATCGACTATCGACTATCGACTATCGACTATCGACTATCGACTATCGACTATCGACTATCGACTATCGACTATCGACTATCGACTATCGACTATCGACTATCGACTATCGACTATCGACTATCGACTATCGACTATCGACTATCGACTATCGACTATCGACTATCGACTATCGACTATCGACTATCGACTATCGACTATCGACTATCGACTATCGACTATCGACTATCGACTATCGACTATCGACTATCGACTATCGACTATCGACTATCGACTATCGACTATCGACTATCGACTATCGACTATCGACTATCGACTATCGACTATCGACTATCGACTATCGACTATCGACTATCGACTATCGACTATCGACTATCGACTATCGACTATCGACTATCGACTATCGACTATCGACTATCGACTATCGACTATCGACTATCGACTATCGACTATCGACTATCGACTATCGACTATCGACTATCGACTATCGACTATCGACTATCGACTATCGACTATCGACTATCGACTATCGACTATCGACTATCGACTATCGACTATCGACTATCGACTATCGACTATCGACTATCGACTATCGACTATCGACTATCGACTATCGACTATCGACTATCGACTATCGACTATCGACTATCGACTATCGACTATCGACTATCGACTATCGACTATCGACTATCGACTATCGACTATCGACTATCGACTATCGACTATCGACTATCGACTATCGACTATCGACTATCGACTATCGACTATCGACTATCGACTATCGACTATCGACTATCGACTATCGACTATCGACTATCGACTATCGACTATCGACTATCGACTATCGACTATCGACTATCGACTATCGACTATCGACTATCGACTATCGACTATCGACTATCGACTATCGACTATCGACTATCGACTATCGACTATCGACTATCGACTATCGACTATCGACTATCGACTATCGACTATCGACTATCGACTATCGACTATCGACTATCGACTATCGACTATCGACTATCGACTATCGACTATCGACTATCGACTCGACTATCGACTCGACTATCGACTCGACTATCGACTCGACTATCGACTCGACTCGACTATCGACTCGACTCGACTATCGACTCGACTATCGACTCGACTATCGACTCGACTCGACTATCGACTCGACTTCGACTATCGACTCGACTATCGACTCGACTATCGACTCGACTCGACTATCGACTCGACTCGACTATCGACTCGACTATCGACTCGACTATCGACTCGACTCGACTATCGACTCGACTCGACTATCGACTCGACTATCGACTCGACTATCGACTCGACTATCGACTCGACTATCGACTCGTCTATCGACTCGACTATCGGCTCGACTATCGACTCGACTATCGACTCGACTATCGACTATCGACTATCGACTCGACTATCGACTCGACTATCGACTCGACTATCGACTTATCGACTATCGACTATCGACTATCGACTATCGACTATCGACTATCGACTATCGTCTATCGACTATCGACTATCGACTATCGACTATCGACTATCGACTATCGACTCGACTATCGACTATCGACTATCGACTATCGACTATCGACTATCGACTATCGACTATCGACTATCGACTATCGACTATCGACTATCGACTATCGACTATCGACTCGTCTATCGACTCGACTATCGACTCGACTATCGACTCGACTATCGACTCGACTATCGACTATCGACTATCGACTATCGACTATCGACTATCGACTATCGACTATCGACTATCGACTATCGACTATCGACTATCGACTATCGACTATCGACTATCGGACTCGACTATCGACTCGACTATCGACTCGACTATCGACTCGACTCGACTATCGACTCGACTCGACTATCGACTCGACTATCGACTCGACTATCGACTCGACTATCGACTCGACTATCGACTCGACTATCGACTCGACTATCGACTCGACTCGACTATCGACTCGACTCGACTATCGACTATCGACTATCGACTATATCGACTATCGACTATCGACTATCGACTATCGACTATCGACTATCGACTATCGACTATCGACTATCGACTATCGACTATCGACTATCGACTATCGACTATCGACTATCGACTATCGACTATCGACTATCGACTATCGACTATCGACTATCGACTATCGACTATCGACTATCGACTTATCGACTATCGACTATCGACTATCGACTATCGACTATCGACTATCGACTATCGACTATCGACTATCGACTATAGACTATCGACTATCGACTATCGCGACGATCGACTATCGACTATCGACTATCGACTATCGACTATCGACTATCGACTATCGACTATCGACTATCGACTATCGACTATCGACTATCGACTATCGACTATCGACTATCGACTATCGACTATCGACTATCGACTATCGACTATCGACTATCGACTATCGACTATCGACTATCGACTATCGACTATCGACTATCGACTATCGACTATCGACTATCGACTATCGACTATCGACTATCGACTATCGACTATCGACTATCGACTATCGACTATCGACTATCGACTATCGACTATCGACTATCGACTATCGACTATCGACTATCGACTATCGACTATCGACTATCGACTATCGACTATCGACTACGACTATCGACTATCGACTATCGACTATCGACTATCGACTATCGACTATCGACTATCGACTATCGACTATCGACTATCGACTATCGACTATCGACTATCGACTATCGACTATCGACTATCGACTATCGACTATCGACTATCGACTATCGACTATCGACTATCGACTATCGACTATCGACTATCGACTATCGACTATCGACTATCGACTATCGACTATCGACTATCGACTATCGACTACCTATCGACTATCGACTATCGACTATCGACTATCGACTATCGACTATCGACTATCGACTATCGACTATCGACTATCGACTATCGACTATCGACTATCGACTATCGACTATCGACTTATCGACTATCGACTATCGACTATCGACTATCGACTATCGACTATCGACTATCGACTATCGACTATCGACTATCGACTATCGACTATCGACTATCGACTATCGACTATCGACTATCGACTATCGACTATCGACTATCGACTATCGACTATCGACTATCGACTAGTCGACTATCGACTATCGACTATCGACTATCGACTATCGACTATCGACTATCGACTATCGACTATCGACTATCGACTATCGACTATCGACTATCGACTATCGACTATCGACTATCGACTATCGATATCGACTATCGACTATCGACTATCGACTATCGACTATCGACTATCGACTATCGACTATCGACTATCACTATCGACTATCGACTATCGACTATCGACTATCGACTATCGACTATCGACTATCGACTATCGACTATCGACTATCGACTATCGACTATCGATATCGACTATCGACTATCGACTATCGACTATCGACTATCGACTATCGACTATCGACTATCGACTATCGACTATCGACTATCGACTATCGACTATCGACTATCGACTATCGACTATCGACTATCGACTATCGACTATCGACTATCGACTATCGACTATCGACTATCGACTATCGACTATCGACTATCGACTCGACTATCGACTATCGACTATCGACTCGACTATCGACTATCGACTATCGACTATCGACTATCGACTATCGACTATCGACTATCGACTATCGACTATCGACTATCGACTATCGACTATCGACTATCGACTATCGACTATCGACTATCGACTATCGACTATCGACTATCGACTATCGACTATCGACTATCGACTATCGACTATCGATCGACTATCGACTATCGACTATCGACTATCGACTATCGACTATCGACTATCGACTATCGACTATCGACTATCGACTATCGACTATCGACTATCGACTATCGACTATCGACTATCGACTATCGACTATCGACTATCGACTATCGACTATCGACTATCGACTATCGACTATCGACTATCGACTATCGACTATCGACTATCGACTATCGACTATCGACTATCGACTATCGACTATCGACTATCGACTATCGACTATCGACTATCGACTATCGACTATCGACTATCGACTATCGACTATCGACTATCGACTATCGACTATCGACTATCGACTATCGACTATCGACTATCGACTATCGACTATCGACTATCGACTATCGACTATCGACTATCGACTATCGACTATCGACTATCGACTATCGACTATCGACTATCGACTATCGACTATCGACTATCGACTATCGACTATCGACTATCGACTATCGACTATCGACTATCGACTATCGACTATCGACTATCGACTATCGACTATCGACTATCGACTATCGACTATCGACTATCGACTATCGACTATCGACTATCGACTATCGACTATCGACTATCGACTATCGACTATCGACTATCGACTATCGACTATCGACTATCGACTATCGACTATCGACTATCGACTATCGACTATCGACTATCGACTATCGACTATCGACTATCGACTATCGACTATCGACTATCGACTATCGACTATCGACTATCGACTATCGACTATCGACTATCGACTATCGACTATCGACTATCGACTATCGACTATCGACTATCGACTATCGACTATCGACTATCGACTATCGACTATCGACTATCGACTATCGACTATCGACTATCGACTATCGACTATCGACTATCGACTATCGACTATCGACTATCGACTATCGACTATCGACTATCGACTATCGACTATCGACTATCGACTATCGACTATCGACTATCGACTATCGACTATCGACTATCGACTATCGACTATCGACTATCGACTATCGACTATCGACTATCGACTATCGACTATCGACTATCGACTATCGACTATCGACTATCGACTATCGACTATCGACTATCGACTATCGACTATCGACTATCGACTATCGACTATCGACTATCGACTATCGACTATCGACTATCGACTATCGACTATCGACTATCGACTATCGACTATCGACTATCGACTATCGACTATCGACTATCGACTATCGACTATCGACTATCGACTATCGACTATCGACTATCGACTATCGACTATCGACTATCGACTATCGACTATCGACTATCGACTATCGACTATCGACTATCGACTATCGACTATCGACTATCGACTATCGACTATCGACTATCGACTATCGACTATCGACTATCGACTATCGACTATCGACTATCGACTATCGACTATCGACTATCGACTATCGACTATCGACTATCGACTATCGACTATCGACTATCGACTATCGACTATCGACTATCGACTATCGACTATCGACTATCGACTATCGACTATCGACTATCGACTATCGACTATCGACTATCGACTATCGACTATCGACTATCGACTATCGACTATCGACTATCGACTATCGACTATCGACTATCGACTATCGACTATCGACTATCGACTATCGACTATCGACTATCGACTATCGACTATCGACTATCGACTATCGACTATCGACTATCGACTATCGACTATCGACTATCGACTATCGACTATCGACTATCGACTATCGACTATCGACTATCGACTATCGACTATCGACTATCGACTATCGACTATCGACTATCGACTATCGACTATCGACTATCGACTATCGACTATCGACTATCGACTATCGACTATCGACTATCGACTATCGACTATCGACTATCGACTATCGACTATCGACTATCGACTATCGACTATCGACTATCGACTATCGACTATCGACTATCGACTATCGACTATCGACTATCGACTATCGACTATCGACTATCGACTATCGACTATCGACTATCGACTATCGACTATCGACTATCGACTATCGACTATCGACTATCGACTATCGACTATCGACTATCGACTATCGACTATCGACTATCGACTATCGACTATCGACTATCGACTATCGACTATCGACTATCGACTATCGACTATCGACTATCGACTATCGACTATCGACTATCGACTATCGACTATCGACTATCGACTATCGACTATCGACTATCGACTATCGACTATCGACTATCGACTATCGACTATCGACTATCGACTATCGACTATCGACTATCGACTATCGACTATCGACTATCGACTATCGACTATCGACTATCGACTATCGACTATCGACTATCGACTATCGACTATCGACTATCGACTATCGACTATCGACTATCGACTATCGACTATCGACTATCGACTATCGACTATCGACTATCGACTATCGACTATCGACTATCGACTATCGACTATCGACTATCGACTATCGACTATCGACTATCGACTATCGACTATCGACTATCGACTATCGACTATCGACTATCGACTATCGACTATCGACTATCGACTATCGACTATCGACTATCGACTATCGACTATCGACTATCGACTATCGACTATCGACTATCGACTATCGACTATCGACTATCGACTATCGACTATCGACTATCGACTATCGACTATCGACTATCGACTATCGACTATCGACTATCGACTATCGACTATCGACTATCGACTATCGACTATCGACTATCGACTATCGACTATCGACTATCGACTATCGACTATCGACTATCGACTATCGACTATCGACTATCGACTATCGACTATCGACTATCGACTATCGACTATCGACTATCGACTATCGACTATCGACTATCGACTATCGACTATCGACTATCGACTATCGACTATCGACTCTATCGACTATCGACTATCGACTATCGACTATCGACTATCGACTATCGACTATCGACTATCGACTATCGACTATCGACTATCGACTATCGACTATCGACTATCGACTATCGACTATCGACTATCGACTATCGACTATCGACTATCGACTATCGACTATCGACTATCGACTATCGACTATCGACTATCGACTATCGACTATCGACTATCGACTATCGACTATCGACTATCGACTATCGACTATCGACTATCGACTATCGACTATCGACTATCGACTATCGACTATCGACTATCGACTATCGACTATCGACTATCGACTATCGACTATCGACTATCGACTATCGACTATCGACTATCGACTATCGACTATCGACTATCGACTATCGACTATCGACTATCGACTATCGACTATCGACTATCGACTATCGACTATCGACTATCGACTATCGACTATCGACTATCGACTATCGACTATCGACTATCGACTATCGACTATCGACTATCGACTATCGACTATCGACTATCGACTATCGACTATCGACTATCGACTATCGACT